>JAXQQM020067704.1:0-72711 GCA_034641835.2 Pinus albicaulis
TATACTCTTGTTGAAATTTTGTTACCGGAGGACAGGTGGTTCCCTAAGGCTTTGATCTTTGGCCTAGGGAAAAGTGTCCAAAAGAATTTAATTTTTCTCCTAAAGTGACTTTATAATTTTTATAAAGTCAAATCTAATTTAAAAGTGACTTTATGTGATAAAGTTACTAAAGTCTAATTTTAAAGTGACTTTAATAAAGTGAATGTAATATTAGAAAGGAAACGTGACTTTGGAAATAAATGACTAAGTGGGTCTTTATTAAAGTGGGGTGAATTAAAAAATAGAAAGTGAGATTTAAATGAGCATTTAATCTCAGCCCTAGATCTCAATCTATCTTAGCCATTGGATTTAGGGATTCCCCAAAAGTCACTTAGGGTTAGGTTAAAGGAGGAAAATGAGGAAAACATGATTCATTCTTTCATGATCAGATTGAGAGAAGGAGAGCAAGAGAGCAAGGGAGATTTATGGGCAGTGAGGAGAAGAAAGCAGAGTTTGGCACACATTCCAAGGCAGTTTTTGGCACGATTTTCTAGAAGACCGTACAACAGCTTTTTGGCACGATTTCCAAGAGGCCGTACAGCAATTTGGCTTAGTTTTCGAGGTAGCAGAGGGCTATTTTATTTGGCACGAATTTCTAGGCAAGCCGTACAACAAGTGGCTGTCCTCTTGCACGAAAATCGAGACAGATTCCGTACAAAAAGCTTCTGCTGTTCTTTTGGCACAAAAATCGAGATCCATACAGCAACATTTATTGTTGTTTTGCACAGAAATCGAGGAGGCCTTACAGCTGCAGTTATTGCAGATTTTCTGGGCACGAAAATCGAGGAGGCCATACAGCATTTAATGCTGTTCTGTTTTTATTTTTGCACATTTTTCCAGGCGATGGTTAAGCATGGAAAACGAGATAAGTTGTAAAGTTTACTTGCTGATTTTTCTGAATATTTCTCTCACTGTAAAAAGCATTTTTTCCAGAAATAAGAAGGAGCTTTCGAACTGGTTTTCCCCAAGAGTTGTAGGGGGTTTTTCGAGGGTCACCTTGACCAAAAATCACTGTTTTTAAATGTGTTGAATGGCTGTTTGTATCTGCTGATATTTATTTTTGCATTTTCCAGCATTCTGTAATATTTCCAGAATTTGTGTTTTCAGCAAAATTTATTTTCTAATTGTTGAATGTACGGATATGGGAAAGGGCATTTAACTATTTTGGAGAAATAAGGTGAAACTGAAAACCGCGGTGCGAAATACAAAATTTCTACATGGTATCAGAGCTTGAGTGCTGAAAGTGCAGTTTGGGACAGCAAAGAGAAAAATACAGCCTGTTGATTTTTCACTCAAAAAATTCCAGCAAGCTGATTTTTTCACAAACAGAATTTTTACCTTTACTACAGCAGTGCTATTTTTTCAGTTTTAGGACAGCAGGATGTCCTTGGGACTGAGGGTGGAGGATAGGTTGGATGGGCATACCAATTACAGTGTTTGGAAGGAGGGAATGCACAGTATCTTTGAGGAGGTGGAATTCTGGGACATAATGGTGCATACCACACAGAACCTTGTAAATGTGCCTACTGATGCTACTCAGTTGGCAACATATAATAAAAAGAACAAAAAGGGTAAGAGACTGATTCTAGATGGAATCAAAGACCATTGCGTTTCTCATGTGAGAGGAAAGAGAAATGCTCATGAGATGTGGACAGCATTGACCAACCTCTACCAGAGTACCAATGAGAACCAGAAAATGGTCCTGAAGGAGAAGCTGAAGAACATTAAGATGGGTAAGACTGATAGTGCAGCTGGACATATCACAAAGATTAATAATGTGAGAGATGAGTTGCCAGTGATTAGAGAGGCCATTCCACCCACTGAGTTGGTGCGGATTGCAGTGAATGGCCTCCCCAGTTCATGGATGAACTTTGCTGATGGGGTTTGTGCACGTGAGACCCTTCCCACATGGGAGAGGTTTTGGGATGATTGCCTTCAAACAGAGATTAGGAAAGGTCAGCTTGGGGCAACCAAGCCAGTTGAGCATGATGAGGATGTAGCACTGTTGGCAGGAGGCAAGAAAGGCAAAGGGAAGAAGCAGGCTTCCACAAGCAATGGTGGGGGCAAAAGCAAAGGTAAAGGTAAACATGATAACACACAGAAGGACTATTCCAAGGTAAAGTGTTGGAATTTTCAGAAGATGGGACACTATGAAGTTGTGTGTCTGGAGAAGAAGAAGAAGAAGGGGAAGAACCAGGGCATGGCAGCTTTAGCAGAGGTTGAGGACTTTGCAGATCGCTTTGACCGGGATTTTGGGTTCATTTCGTGTGAGTCCTCTAGTGGAGGATTACCTGCCACAGAGGTTCAGAGGGAGCATGCATTTCCCTCGACTAGCGGAGCATCTTCGGGTATCTGGTATGTGGACAGTGGGGCTTCACGTCATATGACAGGAGTCTGTAAGTACTTCTCAGAGATTTCAGAGAGTGGCACTGATATAGAGGTAGTACTCAGTGATGACAGAGTTGTTAGAGCAGTCGGTGTGGGGACACTGACATTTCAAAGGGAGTCCAAACCTCCCTTGACAGTGTCAGATGTTCTTTATGTGCCAGGGATGAGGAAGAACCTCATATCCATCTTAGCATTGCAGGATAGAGGATATGAGGTACTGTTCAGGGGAGGACAGGTGCTGATGTATCCCAGGGGCACTCCAGCTGATTCAGCTAGAGTGATAGGTGTACGCCATGAAAAGGTGTACAAGTTTTCATTTCAGCCCCTTTTGGGATTGAGCAGTAGTACCGACAACAGAGCTAGCAGTTCTAAGCTATGTGAGATTTGGCACCGCAGGATGGGGCACATGTATCATGGAGCCTTGAGGGCTTTGCGGGAGATCACTACAGGTGTGCCAGATTTCAGTACTGATCACTTTGATACCTGCAGAGGATGTGCGATGGGAAAGTTTTCCAAATCCCCTTTTCCCAATAGTGACAGCAGAGAGACTGGGATACTTGATTTGATTCATTCCGATGTGAGTGGTCGGATGTCTCATGTTTCCTTGAGTGGATATGAGTACTATATTTTATTCATTGATGATCACTCTAGGAGGACCTGGATTTATTTCTTGAAGACCAAGAGTGAGGTCTTCAAGCGATTTCAGGAGTTCAAAGCTCTTGTGGAGACACAGACAGGTCGGAGGATCAAGTCCCTGAGGTCGGACAATGGGGGAGAGTACACCCTTGGAGATTTTGTTGACTATTGTGCGGAGGCAGGCATTAGGAGGGAGTTCACTGTTCCTTACAACCCGCAGCAGAACGGGGTTGTGGAGACGAAGAACAGATCCATCGGAGGGGCTGCCAAAGCCATGTTACATGATCAGGGGTTGCCATTGTTTTTGTGGGCAGAGGCCTGCAACACAGCTGTTTATTTGCAGAATAGGAGTCTGCATAATGCCTTGGGGCACATGACTCCAGAGGAGGCTTTTTCTGGGAAGAAGCCTGATATTGGTCATCTTCGTATCTTTGGGTGTATCACATACTCCTACATACCCAAGGAGAAGAGGACAAAACTAGAGCCCACTGCAGAGAAGGGTATCTTTGTGGGCTACAATGAGACCTCCAAGACCTTTCGGATTTACATTCATGCACAGAGGAAAGTTGTTGTCAGGCGGGATGTGAATTTCAAGGAGGACAGGGCCTTCAGGAGGTCACGGGAGTTAGAGTATCTGGATCAGCCAGACCCTCAGCAACAGTTGAGTCAGTCACAGGGATCTAGTGGGCAGGGATCAGGAGGATCCGGAGGTACATCTATGACGATTTCAGGTCCATCAGTGGGCAGTGGCTCACAGAGTCAGAGGGGTGGTGGTATGGGCAGCATGCAGAGCAGTCCACAGAGCAGCTCACTGGGGAGTCCACTGATGGATAGTTCACACAGTACTTCAGCATCTACAGGTTCAGGTGTAGGAAGGAGGACAGCAGACAAATAGTCAGGAGTTCAGGCTCCTGATGATGATGAGGAGGAGGAGTTTCATTCTCTAGTGGGAGAAGTGTGCTCAGGGAAGAGGAAGCCCAACTGGCTTCAAGACACCTTGAGAGATGCCACATATGTTGTTGAGCCTAAGAGGCCAGTTAGAGAGAGCAGACCACCTGAGAGGTTTTGTAGCTATATGGCAATGGCTACCAGCATCCTTGACTCTGAGCCTTCTAGCTATGAGGAGGTAGCTAGCTAGCAGGTCTGGAGAGAGGCCATGCAGGAGGAGTATTCTTCTATCATGAAGAATTATGTTCGGGAGGTGGTGCCGAGGCTTGAGGGCAAATCCGTGGTTACGTCCAGATGGCTTTACAAGGTAAAGCATGCTGCAGATGGCATCATTGAGAAATTCAAAGCGAGGTTTGTGGCTAGAGGGTTCTCCCAGGTAGAGGGAGTTGATTATGAGGAGACCTTCGCTCCCGTGGCTCGATATACTTCGATCCGCTCCATTATATCGATAGCAGCAGAGATGGGTTGGAAGATCCACCAGATGGATGTGAAGACCGCATTTCTCAATGGATTCATATAGGAGGAGGTGTACATTAAGAAGCCACAGGGCTTTGAGGTGCATGGGAAGGAGTCCCATGTGTGCAAACTAAAGAAGGCCCTTTATGGCCTGAAGCAAGCTCCCAGAGCTTGGTACTCCAGGATAGATACATACTTGTAGAAGATGGGTTTCACAAAGAGTGAGGTAGATCCGAACCTTTACTATATTGTGATAGGTGAGGAGCCTCTTATTCTGGTGTTGTATGTGGATGAATTGGTCATTACAGGTGCAGAGAGACTTATAGAGCACTGCAAGTGAGATCTTGCGGCGGAGTTTGAGATGAAGGACATCGGCTTGATGGATTACTTTTTGGGTTTGGAGGTGTGGCAGGAGGAGGGGCATTTCTTCCTGGGGCAGGGGAAGTATATTGTGGACATCCTTGGCAGATTCCACATGGAGGACTATAAACCCATGTCGACACTGATGATCACCAACTGGAAGAAGCTTCATGCTTCGGATTCCAAGTTGGTGAATCCCACATTGTACAGACAGCTGATTGGTTCATTGATGTATTTGGTCAACACTAGACCAGATATTTGTTTTGCAGTCAACACGATGAGTCATTTTATGCGTGAGCCTAGGAAGTTTCACTGGGTGTCTGCAAAACACATTTTGCGATACTTTTAGGGGACAGTGGATTATGGTCTGAACTACAGGTAGGTGGATGGAGTGAGATTGGCAGGTTACACTGATTCTGATTGGGCAGGTTGTGCTTCTGATACGAAGAGCACTTCAGGGTGCTGTTTTGGGTTGGGTTCGGCAGTGGTGTCATGGTTCAGCTGAAAGAAGCAATCAGTAGCATTGAGTTCAGCAGAAGCAGAGTATATGGTAGCCAGTCTAGTTAGTTGTGAGGCCATCTGGATTCGCAAGATGTTGTTTGGCTTATTTGGTCATCCGTTGAGACCTTCAGTGATTTACTGTGATAATCAGAGTTGCATTAAACTCACGGAGAATCCAGTATTTCATTACAGTTCAAATCATGTCGGGATAAAATATCATTTCATCAGAGACTATGTTCAGAAAGGAGCTATGAAGCTTGAGTATATTCCCACTGATGAGCAGGTTGCAGATATTCTTACCAAAGCCTTACCACGGGGCAAGCATGTCTACTTCAGAGACAAGATGGGTGTGGTGGGGAACACCTTCCTCGGTAAGAGGGAGTGTTGAAATTTGGTTACTGGAGGACAGGTGGTTCCCTAAGGCTTTGATCTTTGGCCTAGGGAAAAGTGTCCAAAAGAATTTAATTTTTCTCCTAAAGTGACTTTATAATTTTTATAAAGTCAAATCTAATTTAAAAGTGACTTTATGTGATAAAGTTATTAAAGTCTAATTTTAAAGTGACTTTAATAAAGTCAATGTAAAATTAGAAAAGAAAAGTGACTTTGGAAATAAATGACTAAGTGGGTCTTTATTAAAGTGGGGTGAATTAAAAAATAGAAAGTGAGATTTAAATGAGCATTTAATCTCAGCCCTAGATCTCAATCTATCTCAACCATTGGATTTAGGGATTCCCCAAAAGTCACTTAGGGTTAGGTTAAAGGAAGAAAAGGAGGAAAAGATCATTCATTCTTTCATGAGCAGATTGAGAGAAGGAGAGCAAGAGAGCAAGGGAGATTTCTGGGAAGTGAGGAGAAGGAAGCAGAGTTTGACACATATTTCAAGGCAGTTTTTGGCACGATTTTCTAGAAGACCGTACAACAGCTTTTTGGCACGATTTCCAAGAGGTCGTACAGCAGTTTGGCTCAGTTTTCAAGGCAGCAGAGGGCTATTTTATTTGGCATGAATTTCTAGGCAGGTCGTACAGCAAGTGGTTGTCCTCTTGCATGAAAATCGAGGTAGATTCCGTACAGCAAGTTTCTGCTATTCTTTTGGCACAAAAATTGAGATCCGTACAGCAGCATTTATTGTTGTTTTGCATAGAAATCGAGGAGGCCGTAGAGCTACATTTATTGCAAATTTTTTGGGCACGAAAATCGAGGAGGTAGTACAACATTTAATGTTGTTCTATTTTTCTATTTGCAAATTTTCCGAGGTGGTGGTTAACCATGGAAAACGAGATAAGTTGTAAAGTTTACTTGCTGATTTTTCTGAATATTTCTCTCACTGTAAAAAGCATTTTTTCCAGAAATAAGAAGGAGCTTTTGAACTGGTTTTCCCCAAGAGTTGTAGGGGGTTTTTCCAGGGTTGCCTTGACCAAAAATCACTGTGGTTAAATGTGTTGAATGGATGTTTGTATCTGCTGATATTTATTTCTGCATTTTCCAGCATTCTGTAATATTTCTAGAATTTGTGTTTTCAGCAAAATTTATTTTCTAGTTTTTGAATGTATGGATATGGGAAAGGGCTTTTAACTATTTTGGATAAATAAGGTGAAACTGAAAACCGGGGTGGGAAATACAAAATTTCTACAGCTCTACCAAATCAACATACATATATTTGTTCTTCTCTTATTCATAATGTAACCACCTACTCTTTTGAACCCCATCAAACCATAGTTGATTCTACTGATGATCCTGATGTAATGCTGAATCCATTAGACATCCAACCTTATTTTGTTTCGATTCTCCCAAATTCATGTACTAAACTTGAGCACATTTGTGCTTATTTTCACTCAACCCATCCAAATACAACAATCTCGGTTGACTACCCTGCAATATCTTTATCAACTATAAATGAATACACCACCAAGGGACTCTTTACTATGGCATTCCCCACACTCTTTCCTACAGGCATTACCATGAGCATGAAACCAAGAATTAAAAAATTCGAGATACATGAATATGCTATGTACTTGTTTCACTACCATGATAACCGATTTGGTTGGCATCCAAGATTCCGCTAGTACCTCTACAACATTATAATGCACCACCGTAGCCAAGTAGTTTCTACCTTTTTTTGAAGAAATACATTGAGAACAACTTTCCAACAACTATTTTAGATCTACAACAATGTCTTCATGACTTCCTAGATTCAAAATTTCCCAAACAAGTCATGTGATTCATCTTAGGCCTACAAGGAATACAATATTAATAGAACAAGTAACGGTGTGAACTAACTGACATGATAACACAAATTGGAAGCCCAACATTCTTCTTCATGCTTAGTGTAGCTAATACCAAATGGCATGAATTTCACATGATCAAGCCTACTAATGTTCCCTCCAATTCAAACAATCACTACCAATGGATAATTAGAAACATATTTAAAATCCCACATCTAACATCCCAATATATGCCTTACAAATTTAGAATTTTCCTTAAGGAAGTTCTACAAAAAGGTC
Organism: Pinus albicaulis; assembly: GCA_034641835.2. Classification (NCBI taxonomy): domain Eukaryota; kingdom Viridiplantae; phylum Streptophyta; class Pinopsida; order Pinales; family Pinaceae; genus Pinus; species Pinus albicaulis. Next base: position 7,830 of record JAXQQM020067704.1, read on the forward strand.
TCCACACATTTGATTTATGGTGCAAGTATTTTTTTTATAACCAATACTCTCTACATTACTTTATACATTGCAAATATTTATGAACAAATTTGGACTTACATATTTTATTCAGGTACGAATGGGAACATAGAGGATCTGCACACATAGATGGCTTCCTTTGGTTTCAGAATGCACCAAATATGGACACTCACAATTGGAACAACGAAATAGAGGTTGTCAATGCTCAGAAATATTTTGATCACTATGTAACTGCATGGAATCCACGACACCCTCAACGTCACAATCTTTATCTTCAGCAATCAGCAAGTCAAAAACCGTGTCTTCTTGACATAACATCAATCTTCATGATGACCCAGGTTGTTGACTCTGAAGACCTTGTCAACTGCATTCAATTGCACACAAGGTATCATGAAAATTATTTCCTTTGCAAAAAAGACAATGTTATTAGTTGTAGATATGGAGTACCATGGGAATTAAACTCAACATATTCACTTTTCATGATGATAAAGGAAGGAAAACCTACATCCCTACTCACAATGATGATATATTAAATATCCATAATGTCGATCTACTTTCTATCTAGAGATAAAATGTTGATTTTCAACTAGTTCTATCATGCCATGTTGTTTTAAACTATATTTCAAAGTATGCAACAAAAGCATAAATGAGATTGGAGAGTTACAATAAAATTTTATCACATCTCTCAAAAAACTTCACTCCAAAAGAACCTATTGGTACTGTCGTATGGAAGCTCCTTACAGAAACCATTGCATATAGAGACATCAATGCACAAGAAATATGCCATATGTTACAAAATTTACCCCTCTCACTCTAGAGTCGCATATTTATTTCTTTCAATGTTAATAGAATTGTTTTTATACGTGTTTCTCATGGTTCTGAAAATCCCCTTTCACCATCAACCTTCAGTCTTGCATACATGAATAAACATGCTTCATTAGAATGAGTGCCCCTCCTTGAAGCTGCACATTCGTGGTCATTTTCTGCTCACCGAAAATAAAACTGATGGAATCACATATTCCCTCCAATGATTTTACATGTCTTTCCACGATACACCACCATCCCTTCCCCTAATGATACTTTTTATTCCACTTTCTGTTGGAGTGAACTACTATTGTATTTCCCTTTTCACACACTCCTTGATGACATTGGATCCACCGATGAGGAAACAGTTGCACACTGTGAGCAAAAGAAACAGAAATATACACCATGGCATGTTCATCAGGAAATTGAAAACCCACAAACCCCACAACCCAAAGATCAACATACTCATGTGGCTACTCCTCCAGACCCCCTCCTAACCCCATGCAAATGAATGGAAAATTCTCTCTCACCTCCACCCTCGCTACAACATTGAAATTGATGACTGATGAGCTCCATCATTAGATATAATTGGAGGGATTAACTGTCACCCTTTTCACCTTATTAGTTTCTCCTTCTCACATTTAATTATATTATGGTCATATTTTGCTACTTTAGATGGTGATTAAGGCTTTTCATACTTCGAATTCCTAATATGGTTTAAATGCAGGATAATCACAAAGATATTCCACTTGTGTTGAATAATTTCTCATTAAAGCTTGGAGTAGAAAAAAAGGAGAGATTATAGGAGTGTTTTTCACCTCCTTATCTCCCAAAGGTATGCAACGTATCCTCAACATTCCCTCCAAGAACTCGAAATCAAAGGCAACCAAGCAAGAGAGAGATCAAGTGCACCGAAGCTCCACTTCTCTTGCAGTCAAATGGGACACATCACCTACTTTTTAGGGAATTTTTGGTAGCTACTCTTCACGTTAAATAGGGAAAAGCAAGAGATCATTAGGATTGGAACTTTGAAGGAAGCTAGTCGACTCTTAGCTCTTGTAATAGCTTTTTGAGACTTTTATGATTATGTAATGAAACTATTTTCTACAATAAGATGAGTATTCAGAATTTCCTTCACCAATTTAGTTTTAGAGGATTGGGCTTGTGGGTTAGGGTCCAATCCATTGGCTTCAGTCTCTCTCTTGTGTATTCATAGTTATACTTCTGCCATTGTAGCTAATTTGCTTTATGAGTTTTAGCTAGTTTGTTTACATTTCAATTTACTGTTTTTAGTTTGCTTCACTTTATCCTTGTTGTAGTTATGCTTCCATATATATTTGTACAGTATCATACAAAATTATAAATTTTTGTGTCAAATCATCCCTCTCTCATCTCTTCCATCGAAGCTTGAGGGGGTAAGATCTACACCACAGGCCCAAATTTTCTCTTTAGTTTATGATTTCTTGTAAATAATAGATAGGTTGTTGTATTTTCATGAACATGTTGAGAATATTGAATTATATTTTATGTTTGAATTGTTAAGTAGGTTTACTTGTCAAATTCAACTCATATTTTCCATCTTCTTCATCATAGATTTTGACAATGTTTGTTGCATGAACATGTATTTTTCTTGTTGGTTCAATTATTACAAAAGAGGAGGACTTCACCATCACCCCTAGCTTCATTTCTCACCTTTCATTGGCCTTCTTTCAACCAAATCACCTCCAGCCCTGTTTTTGAGGTTTTCACCTTCACATAGTGAGAAACCCTACAAGTGAAAGACGGGCTTTGAAAGATGTTCTGAGCTTGGCCAAGGGGTTTTCCATCTTCCATGCATCCAATTACACCTTCATTCCACCTTTGCTACACTTTTCTCCATTTTTTCTGGCCTCAGATTTCTCTCGGCCTATTTCCTATAGCAATTTGGGACTTTCCTTTAGCACTACATGACTCCTATAGTGGACCTCGTAATAGCACCGCTTAGCCTCACCTTCAGCCTAGAAACCATCATCAACCTCATTTGGACCTGCCGTAACCATCAAAACACCTTCACCCCTTCATTCATTATTTCGATACCTTCCTAAGCCACCTTAGCGCCTTCTCCTCCTTGCTACAAAACAGTGCATTTACAAGCATAATTAGGTCATGATTAGATGCATTATTAAAAGAATGATATTTAAAGCACGAAGTAGTTAGATTATGTTTATCCATTTGGCCCAAAAATATGTGATTGGATTAGTCCCCTTTCTATAATATCAATTCAGCACTTTACTTCATTAATGTTTTCTAGTTTGCTTCTATTTCTTTCCATAGCCTACATTGTAGATCGAGTTCTTTGTAGAATAGCTAGATGTACCATCTTTCTTTAGAATAGTCCTTTGATTGTTGATAGAGCAATAGTTTTGAGTCTCTTTTAGTTCTAGGCCTAATTCTGAAGTGTGACAGACTTCACTCAGAAACCCGAGAAATAACACCCTTTCGTAGGAATCAGAAAAGGATGACATGATTAGAACACATCTATTGTGTATATAGCACTGTCACCTCAAATTTTTTATGAACCCTATTGGTAGGATAAAATTCTTCACTTTTAACCTCCTTCCTACTTTAAAACCATAATCATAAAACTTTGTTTTATCCTCATAAACTTCCTTATTCTTGCACTATTCCAGGAATCCTGTCTATCCTTGCACGAGTTTTATATTTCATATTTAAGGTTTATTAAGTAATTAATTAATAATTTTAATAGAATTTATGCTTTAATATTCTTGCAACTGATATTTTCCTTCCTAGATTATTTGATAGGAAAATGTATTAATCGTTGTATCAACATGGTCTAGTGCAGGAATATTCCTGCACCATTCATAGCTGACCACTCCTAAAATTCCATGATAACTTGTTACCTAACGTGGGCACCTCATTCCAGGTAGTCTTGTTCAGTTGCATACATCTTGAGTTGAATTCAGAGCAGAGGATAGTCAGGCATACGATCAAATATTGGGTTGCTTACCAACGATCAGATTAGAATTTTGTTATAGCCACAAGCTTATTTTGTAATGCTGGTTGTTATTTTGTTTTAGCCGAAAGGCTAGAATTAGAATGATTTTATGTAATTTATTTATTGCCATAGGATGAAACAGTTGTATAAATCATAGATTTTAGATAGGAATTAGGGATTGATATCCATGCTACTTTAACTCAGGAAAAATTGTAATTTTGTGTTGTCCCCCTTGTTCTGGGCTGGATCTATACTTACGATGTATTTTTTTCTGATTTAGAATTAATACAAGGAGCTACGCCATGTTGTTTAGACTTTACGTTTTAATCTATTACTGATGCATCTTTGAGTGTTCATGCTTCAATTTTCCTAAAATGGGAAATGAGTTGTTTGGCTTGGGCCCAACCAACCCAACTCGTTTTCCCTCTCACTTTCATTTAGTTAAAGGTGCGTGTTGATATTATTTGAATGCAAAGTGTGAATTGAGTTTATGATTTATTACTTCATAAGAATTCTAGATTTATTTCATTGACAGCCAAAGTGTGATAGATCCATGGTGTGAAAATTAATTAAGTCTGATTTACCTTCGGTCATTTCCTTTTTACAAATATTAATTTACTTATGCCTAAGATCGTGCAAGCACATTATTCTTGCATTAGTGCATTTAAATTCCTATAACTTGGTTTTTCGATTCATTACAAAAAATTTGTTTCATTCCTTCCTTTCATAATAATTCAATGTATTTATGCAAGTGAATGCCCATTAGCAAATAGAAGTATTTTTAATACCAAGATTCCAAATCATATGAATCAAAGATGCTTTGTTAATTGATGAATGAACATCGTTACAACACATCTATCTGTGCCTACACTTTATATTTATAAAAGGAAATAATTAAAAATTAAATCTGAATAGTTCAAGTGAACCTTCCAAAGTTAACAAATATTAAAGGCATATCGGGTTCATGTGAGTAAGTATTACAGGGTTAAAGCTTGCTATCATACTTAAGTAATTTATTTCACTACATTAAAGAAAGTGTGCTTTGAATTTTGAATTTTGTTTATTTTATAGCTTATTTTCATTGTGAGATTCAATTTGGTTGAAGAATATTTTTGCATGTGCAAGCTATTTCAGAATTATGATTTGCCTTTGAAAATTTCTTTCATATATTAGCACACCCTTTCTTTTCCAAGAAGCAATTGGAAAACTTGGTGTAGGAATCTTTGTTCGGGTACAAGAACGAATATCCTGTTACAGGAACAGAGTGCTCAAAGCTTGAAGCTTAGAGCCCCTAAACAAAGACATATATAAGTGTAAAACATACTTCACGCACAAAATTCGTGTACCTGTACTAGTGCAATCAAAATATAGGAGTACAGGAATAACAGCTTGGTGCAGGAAGGAAAATATTAAGAAGGCATATATTTCCAAGGGCCCACTTGTGAACCTGCCAACACCCATTCTAGAGATAAATGTAGAATTTTATTTCAGCAATCAAGATTGTTTACAGTAGTGTGAAAGTTCCTTTATTTGGTTTCTTCACAAAGTACTTTCTTCCGCATTCTAACACTAGAAATTCTTTGGTGTAAATTGTTGTGTGATATTTCTTTTCAATTATGCAAGACCTTGATTAAATAAGTAGGAATAGGGATAGGAAAAGCTCATGCCATTTCTGGAATTTCTTGTGCTTCGTCTCTAAGTTTACGAAACCCCCAAGTTGACAATTAAGTGTTGAAAGGATTTTGCTTAACTGTGATTCATATACCCAACATTTTGGTGTTGTTGTCAGAGAGGCAATTTGAATTGGTAATAATTTTCTGTTTTCTGCATTAGGGGTAACTCTGATATTATTTTTTCCGCAGTGTGCCTCTATTGATTGAAGGATTTTATAGGTGTTGATTTATTTTAAGTTTGCAACATTTTATTAAGTTTTGTTTTGTCATTTTTTTGAAACGAATGCCTAAAAGGGATAAGGGTATGAAGCCCACTAATGGTCGAGGAAATACTAGTAAATATGAAATTAATTATTACATTGGGCCTTCTTTTGCAAGCAGGATGTCCATACAGAGCCAGACTCATCTCGTAGGAATTGTCTACTTGGACTCTGGCAGCAGTAGTCTAGGTGTGACACAACCCGCGAAGGGAAAGAAAGAGACTATTAGAACCCATATCCAACCCTCTCAGCCTATTGAGAGCAGTTCGCTTGGAGGAACAACAATGGAAGATCATGAGGACCATGCAGAGGGAACTAGCAAATATCAAGTAAATGAGGAACACTCCACTTTTGGGTTTCCAATTTTTTATCCTAACATAGTTGTGCAAATGAAGAATATTCCACCATCAGCTCTTCCTCATTTGTATGGTAAGTTACATGAAGACCCAGACTATTTTAGTTTCATATTTTGTGTAGTAGCTATGATTATTCATCTGATGCTCAGAAATTAAAGCTGTTTCCTGCAACTCTCAAGGATGTAGCATTACACAAGTTCATGGGACTAGGGGGAAACACTATAGCTTCTTGGGAGTAGATCAAGAGAGTGTTCTTATCAACATCTCAGGAATATTTTAAAACTAGAGATATTAAATATGAAATCTTTACTATTGTGCAAAATGATGATGAGACCCTAAATGACTACCTAGAGAGATTCATGTATATCCTCCAAAGGTCAAAGAAAAAATTTGATCTAATTACCATTAGGACCTTGTTCTTACCTGGGCTTACTGATTATTCTAGGAATAATTTAAATTTGTTAGGACAAGGAGATATTGTCCAGAAATCTTTTGACCAAATCTGTGACCTGTGCAGGAAATTATCACGGAATCAATATAGATCCGGTAAAGGAATTTGAAGTAGAAATAAGAAAATTGAATCCTCTGATGCTATGATTATTGGATTGGAGAAAAAAATGGATAATATGAAAATTTAAATAATGAATATTATTAGAAAACAAATAGTCTCTTTGAAATTTTAGCAAAATTTTGTAGAAGAAGAAGAGTCATTATCTATTTTTTGTCCAAAATGTAGAAAAAAATTCTTTTAAGAGAATGTCCTCTTGATATTAAAGGAACTAATAAATGTGAAATTTGTCTAGAGAACCATGCCACGGAAAACATTCCCTCCATTCCTGGGTTGAAAGCTATATTTGAAGTAGGGAAACCTAAAGCCAAATCATTGCATGCTATGGGAGCACGAAGAAACTGGCCTCAGGTAAGTGCAAGTGAATAGGATGATTCCCTACACACAAATTACAGGGATTAGTAATCTCACCTTATTTCTTATGAGTCTTATCATGACTAGTCGAAGATGTCCCACCAATATGACTTCCAGAAGCCAAAGGCAATGACGGATGGCCGCCGGACCATACTTCAAGCACCTTGGGAATGCCAGGGAAATCTCAAAGAAGGTGGTGACCTTTGCATAACATGCAAGGGAACTTGAATTTTCGTAGAAGTTTGGATGGTTTATCAATGGAAGGTGCTTTAGGTGTGACGAAAGTAGAGTTGGCCTCTCACTTATCTGACTTCTTCTTCTTAGTATTCTTCTTCTTCTTCTTAGCCACCGGGTTACTAGAATCCAAACTTTCACCATGCGAAGTAGAAGAGGAGGATGAAGAAATAGGCGAATAAGGGGAAAGGTCCACCTTAGAATCAACATGATGTTTTCCAGGTGGAGGAGATGGTTGTACAAAGGACATAATACTCGAGACCGCAAAGGTGGAGAATAACCACACATGCAAACCAACACTTAACCCAGGAAGGGACAATGTTTCCATATAAGGACCACCAACATTCCCAAAAGAAGGAAAAGGACTAGAAATCCCTTTGGAGGGGATTCCTTGGTTGGTAAACTCCTGAAACATTTCCATTCAAAACAACCGTAAAACAAAAAACTAAGGAGGATAACTTTAACCAAGAATATTTTCTGGATTTTTAATATTTTTAAGACATTGAAACAAAACTTTGTCATTTCCTATTTTAAGAGTCGAGAAATAGGAAAAAGGTGACTCTATCACTTTCAGTTTGAAATAAGCGTGAAAGGACAATCACTTGATGATATTTTCACTTTTAGAGAGTCACGAAAAGACCAAAATGACTACTCAGGTACTCTAAGCAAGAGGGTGTACCAAGTTTCCGTGAACTGCCATATACACCTTGGTGATCAAATGGAAGAGAAATGACCAAGGACTTGACGTACGTGTAGGTAGTCTGTTGGAATGTTTTCTTCGGTGTATCATGGTTACAGGGTGGCAGAATCGGCTTCCTATGGATAAAGGATTGCAACCTATGAGGGTCTCCCTTTATATACACAACGGTACAAAGAGCACAAGTTTGTACTAGTGTTGTCAAAATCCAGGTGGTGAACGACAGCTACTAGGTTTAACGATGTCGGAACATGTCACTAACCTAGACCTCTAAAAATTATTGCGTTAGGTTCCAATGCTTCCTTAGATTGATTGAATTGATTTTAAGTTGATCTTGAATTAATGTTTGAGTTTCAAGGCCCTACCGAATTTGATCTCAAATTTCCTAAATGCATGCTATATGAAAAAGAACACCATTTTTCGTTCGATGAATGCTAACTAAGGGAAGGATAGATATCTTTCAGAAAGTAGAAAACAATGAAATCATACAAAAAAGTCCACTAATGCATCTAACACAATCAAACGAAAAATGAAAAACTCCTTCCTAGTTCATCAAGTGCTAGTTATGAAAAAGAAATTTTCATTTTCAATGCAAGCGAAAGAATGCAATTTTTTTTATTTTTTAATGAATGAAGCACACAATGCACTAATTACCTTAAAAATAAAAGTGAACAATAGTTTTGAGTACTACGAATGTAGAGATATAAACTGAATGATTCAATAGCAATATAGACATAAAAACTCACTCAAACCAATGATGCACTCTCTCAAAAAAATAGAAAGCTTTCAAAATGACCCAAATGAGCAATGTGATCTATGCTTGAAGTGGTGATATGGAGATTCAAACGAAAACTGAAGTTATCATTCAACAAACCAAACACAAAGGATCAAGAAAGATTAACGCAACCAATCAGGGAATTGAATTGACAAAAATAAAAAATACTCAAACTTCAATCAGAAGGCTTAGTGAGTGAAAGACACCTAGAAACCCTACTTCTATGAACTACATCAATGAGAGAATAGACGAGCAGCTAAGAAGAGCAAGCCTACAACAGTCAAAACAACTCCAAAAGACCCATTGAAAATCAAAGAAACAATCTAGAGTCAAGCACAACTAACCAAAACTCAGTAAGAAGGTCAAACCAAATCCTACAGGATTTGGCACGACTGTGAGGTTCTAATCCGCACCAAATATGGGTTGGCACTACTGCAACAAAATAAACAAGCACCAATTGGCGCGACTGTTCAAAGCAAAACCGCGCTAAGCTGGATAACTATGGGAAAATGGAAAAAACAGTGAGAAAAGGTCAATATTGACACTCTGGAGCTGAACAGGAGGATTCCAAACAATCAAGAAAGCCAAAAAAGGTAGAAAAGCAATCAAACAACCGAAGTCAACTCAACAAGGTTGATTCCTAATGAGCAACGATATGACAAACTCACACAGATCTCCAACAGAGTCACCAACTTGTTGGAAAGGTAAATCCCCTGTGCGGACAGAGACAATCCCTCTAGCCCTAGAGTGGGTCTAGCAACAAGGGAACAAGCTAAGGTGTAGGTTCCTAGCTAAAAAATGAAATAAGTTGGGATAGATGTTCTACCTAGAGTCCAACATAATTTTCGCAGGCTGTAGTAGTGGCGGCCTCTTGATCTCTTTCCCAACAGGTCACGGTCCTTCTGCAACGATGCTCGTATTCCTGCACAAAGATGAAAGACAAGAGAAATATACAAGACAATAATCACATTCATAGCTAACTATTCAGTGAAGCAGGACTAAACACATTGCGTAAAATAAATCATATTAACATAAGATGGGAACCAGACAATAGTCATGTATATATAGATAGAAGAAAGAGATTACAACTAGAGCCTTGACGTCGCAGCCTCCTTCAGTGGGGTTCAGCTGAAGCGCGTCTTGAAGGATCGTCTGTAATTAGGATGAGGTGAGGACACATGCCTAAGCACTCTCTTGACAAGGTCTCTTTCTCTGCTCTATCTCTCTAGCAAAATGTTCAGGAATTCTCTTTAGCCATTCATCTATAATTGTCCAGCTAGTGTATCAATGGGAGATAGTTTTATTTATAAAGGGAAAAGAGGAGGTTGGGATCCCTACATTGGTGGAAGGGAGGCCTTATATTTGGGGAGGTTTCCCCAAAAGGTGGAAACAAGAGACCAAAGGATGGAGTCCGTGGTTATTCAGTTGAACCACTCTAGCTAGCTTCACCTTTATATTTAAAGAAAATTCCATAAAAATATTGGCATGGGTAGCTAACTGGGACAGAGCACCAATGGGCTCGGGGTCCAGTTTTGATCTTCCTCTTTGGTGCGAGGGCATAATGGTCTACTAGCACCAATGCAAAAACATGCGTTTCTGATGGTCTGCTCAAGGAATTGTCAATAGAAGGAATGTTGTCCTCATGGAAAGGGATGTAATGATGGCCTTTGCAAGGCATGACACTTCTTATTAGTCACAAAAATGATCCTCCAATGTGCAGGATGGGGATTGCAGGGACAGTGACAAAATGATATGTAACAACTTCATTAGCAAAAACTTGTCACCCGTTGAACTAAAATACACAGTTACTGAGAAAGAGGTTTTAGCTGTGATTTTTTCTATTAATAAATTTAGACACTACATTACAGGGTCTGATTTCTTTGTGCATGTTGATCATTCCGTGATAAAATATTTGATGACTAAACTATTAAATAGTGATAGAGTGACTAGGTGGTTACTATTATTGCAGGAACTTAATATTATTGTTGTTGATAGACCAGGAAAATATAACGTAGTAGTAGACTATCTTTAAAGATTAAATCATCTTGGTGAAGTAATTCCTGTTAATGATGATTTCCCTGACGAACATATTTTTTTTGTGTCAACGGAATCTCCATGGTTCGTTGACAAATATAACTAGTTAGTCATTGAAAATACACCACCTAACTTAGATTCTCATGAAAAGCATAATATTTTACAGAAACTACTATATATTCGTGGGTTCAAGGAGACCTCTTTTACACTGGGCCAGACCTCATTATCCGAAGGTGTGTAAGAGAGGAGGAAGTGTTTGAAATCTTAAAATCTGCTCATGCTGACCCTTGAAGGGGCCACTTCGATAATAAAAAAACTACATACAAAATATTACGAGTAGGTTATTTTTGGCCCTCCTTATTTAAGGATGCCAAACAATATGCCAAGCGATGTGATAGTTGTCAGCGAATGGGCCAACCCAATCAAACCAATGAAATGCCTTTATGTCCTCAAGTTATGATTGAGCCTTTTGAAAAATGGGCTATTGATTTTGTAGGACCAATAAATATGAAATCATTAAATAAAAATCATATTTTGGTTTGCACAGATTTCGTTACAAAATGGGTAGAGGCTAAAGTTGTTAATTTTTCTATTGAAAAATTTGTTGTTGATTTTCTTTTTACTGATACCTCTACTAGATTTGGTGTGCCTAGAGATATTGTTTCTAACAATGGTCTGTATTTTATTTCTAATCTGCTACAGGGTCTGATGGAGAAGTATAAAATTCGACATAGGAAATCCACACCGTATCACCCACAAGAAAATGGTCAGGTGGAGTCAACAAACAAGGTACAAAAATACAGTGAACATGCATAGAAAGGATTGGGCTAACAGATTACCAGAATCCTTGTGGGCATACCAAAACACTTGGAGGAATAGCACAAAACATACACCATATGAGCTGGTATACGGGAAACAAGTCCTTTTTTGGATAGAATTCCAGACCAAGACCTTCAATACTTCAGTCCAGTTTGGGCTAGACCTCTCTGAAGCACAAAAACAATGTCTCGTAAAACTGAATGAGTTAGATGAATTTCGAATGGATGTTGTTTGGCAAAACATATTGGTTCAACAATAGCACAAAAAGTGGCATGACAAGTCCACTCGGAAGAAGAAATTCCAACGAAGTGATTGGGTACTCCTTTATGATTTCAGATTTAAATATTTTAAAGGAAAATTCCATACACGTTTTATGGGACCTTATGAGGTGGTCAAATTGTTTGAAAATGGAGTAGTAGAAATCAGAACTATTGACAGATGGAATTCAATATTCTTGTTGAATGGGCATAGATTGATGGTATACTTTCAGCTCCTCATTAAAACAAATTTTATGGAGCAAGTCCAACAACAATCTGAGAAGGAGATGGTAGGTGGCAACACCAACCTATTGAAAATATAATTATTTATTTTTCTAAGAAAAAATATATATAATAAAAATAAAAAATGACAAAAACAAAAAAAAAACAAAAAAATAAAAAATAAAATAAAAAATAAAAACGTTTTCCAGTAATTATGAAAATCAGTTGACTGACATGATTGCAGAAGGATCAACCTAAAAACCAGCAGGCTGGAAGGAAGATCAAAATTTCAATAAAAAGGTAAATTTTCTTGATTTTTAGATGTGTTTGTTGTCACCAAGAAGAATCAGGTTTGACTAGGAACCAATCCCTTACCCAAGTTTTGGAAAGTTGGCACAATGATTTTTATTCAAACAACGCTCAATTCCCACTGCATTTACTTTTTCCGGCACCAGTGCAGGTAGATTTTAAAGGTTAATTATGCCCTTCTTCTATTTGCAGTTTCGTAATTTTCTACTATTTTTCTTCTTCTAATCATGCAATGAATTTCCCTCCTTTTTCTTCTAAGAAAACTATCCTTATCCGATTTCGTATTTTCCTCTTTTTCCCCCTGAATTTTTTACCCAAAATCCCTTTTTCGTTTATCCCTCTTGGTGGTTTCATTCCTAGAATCCCTGCCATGATATTGCTTCCCATTCTAGAAATTACCCTTTTCCACTTATTTTTTTCCCTCATGGATCAGTTACAGGATCTGATGTGAATTCACAAGTCAGATCGAAAGGCATGCTTGACACCAAAGAATGGCGAATAAAACTTTCCTTGTATAATCACGCAATTTTTTTTTCCAGCCAATGAATTGTACTCTATCAGAATTTATCTTTGTCCATTTTTCTCTTCGATGTTACAAATATCCCTGGTGCAGGAACACATGCTCATTGTAGGCACGTTTTAGTGCAGGCACATTTCTATGCAAGTAGGTTCAATGCAAGCCTGATCAGTGCAGGCACACATTGATGGTTAAAACACATGAAAGATGCAATGCAGGAATACTTGGTGCGAAAACAAGCATTGGAAAGTCTATATTTATCTTATAATATTTTTTGCAGATAGAGTGAATGCCCCATTAATGGAAAATGACATCTTATTATTTGAATTATGGTTAAGACTTCACTTTGTCACTTACTAATGTAGGAAGAAATTATTTTAAGTACAAGATATTTTAGGTCATGAAGTCTTCTATTTTTAATGAATACTAAATTACACCTTATGTGAATTATGAAGCAAATGTGGGATAGTATAAATTCATCTGGAACCCAACACTTACCTCTTTATGAAAATATTTTTCATCATCTCTCAATGATGGCAAGTTACCTCATAATTTTCTTGTGCATGACCATTACACCGCGTTATCACTAAAACCTCTACCTTTTCCAATCATCATTGCCTACCTGTACTGGAATGATACATGTGTGCATCAGTCCCTAAGGAATAATGATGGAGTATGATTGGATGGAAGAGGCCAATAATTTGGTGGGTGGATGGCTCCATCATCATTGAACTCTTGACAGACCCTTTAAACTCCTCAGGTGATTTTTTCAACATAGAATTGGGGGTGAATTCAAATAGAGATGGTGTTCATGAGAAATGAACCGTCATATGTGAAGGAAATAGAGTAGACAGGTGAGTACCGGAACAATGTTTCAATGTTGCAAGGATCAGGATTTTTCCCATTCCTGCAAAATTTTGATGGATTTGATACAGTCGTGGCATTGGAATTTGCAAGGACATTTGAGGGAGGCTAAGCCAAGGCAAGCTCATTGGAATTTGAGGTCACAGAAGAATCCATAGCTCATGATACAGGCTTATCGACCGTGGGAGAAAAATGGTTCAATAAGGAGAAAATTGAGAAGAAAAGGTGGCGTAGATTTCTGGTCGTCCGGAAGCTGAAAGTCGATTGGAAGAAAGGGTTTATGCGCAGTGCCGTACTTGGGAAATGGCAATATCTCTTGTATATATTGCAAAAAAATCTTACCTTTGAGGAGCATTATTCATGTTTTCTGTTGCACTTTGTTAGGTACTTATATCACTAGTATAGTCCCTTATTCTTGTTAGTGTAATCCCTTTATTGTTATTTTTGTACCCCTGTAACCCCCATATTGTTATTATTGTGCCCTTACATTACTATTGTTAGGTCAGATAGGATTACATTGTGGCCCCACTAGGATTAAATTGTGGCCTCGTGGACTCCTACATATAGAACTGAGGTTTTGTCATTTGTATCATCCAAGAATTGTTCATTTATGTAATGTATTTGAGGTTTCCCCCTCGAAGTGGCTTATTTCTAAGGTGTTGATCTCTCTTTTCTTCTATTTTTGGAGCTAGTTTCATAACATTTGGTATCAGAGCTTTGGATTATAGGGTTTCACTGCTCCGAACAGGTTATCATGGAATTTTCACTATAACATTTTTTCTACAAAGGTTCATACGTTGAAAGTTATAGAGTGCGAAGCTGAAATCCTGAGGAACATCGTCGCAAAATTTTCAGACCTTGGTTCATAATATTTTCGGAGATATGATCTGTGGAAGTTATGGAATTCTGTAGGCTCCTCAATTTAACCTAAACAGGTCATCGCGAAATTGTTTATATAATTTTTTTCCTACGATGGTTTAGAAGCTGAAATTTTCACAGAGCGAAGCCAAAATCCTAAGGAACCTCCTGTAAACATTTCAGATCTTGGTTCACAATATTTTGTGAGATATGATCTGTGGAATGTAGGATTTTGTTTAGGCTCCTGAATTTCATCTCAAAGAGGTGACCATGGGAAAAATGTCATAACTCTCTCTCTGAGCATTGGATTGGGATTGTGTAAAAAGTGGCCGCAAGTACATGGACTTTAGTTTTTAGAATATCAATTTCAGAGTTGAAGGAGGAAACAGTGACACGTGGCAAATCATACAAGTTGGCTCTACTGAACCAGTCCATAATTAGGTCATCATGGGAGATTGCACTACAAGAAAAAATCACATTGGTGAGGGGCAAAAATGGTCACCATAAGCTCATTGGTTAGGGTCAAAAGAGCCTTCGTCACCAAAAATTGGACGTCACCAAAGGTGGCGTCACCGAAAGTATAGGTGTGTTGGTGACATTCAAGGTCCATCACCAATAATGATTTATAGTGACGAATAGTGACCGTCACCATTTCATATGAGAAATGGTGATGGACAATAGCCTCCGTCACCAAAAAACTGAACGTCACCAAAGGTGGCATCGCCGAAAGTATAGGTGTTGTGGTGACATTCAAGGTCTGTCACCAATAATGATTTATAGTGACGGATAGTGACTGTCACCATTTCATATGGGCAATGGTGATGGACAATAGCCTCTGTCACCAAAAAACTGAACGTCACCAAAGGTGGCATCGCCGAAAGTATGTGTTGTGGTGACACTCAAGGTTCGTCACAAATATTGATTATAATGACGGATAGCGATCGTCACCATTTCATATGAACAACAACGATTTTTTGTGATGGACCTTTCATGGCTGTCACTATTGGTGCATATATATGGCGACGTTCATTGACCGTCACCATAAACGCATTGGTGACATCAAGATCCGTCACGAATAATGACAATAATGACAAACAGTGACCCTCACCATTTCTTATCAACAAGAAGGATTTATGGTGATGGACCTTTAATGGTTGTCACTATTGATGCATATATATGGTGGCGTTCGTTGACCGTCACCATTTCATATTTTGGTGAGGGTCGAAAAATGTCACCATAATCTCATTGGTGATGGTCAAAAGAGCATTCGTCACCAAAAACTGATCTTCGTCATTCCCTATATATGAATATCAGGGCACGATGGAATTGAACCACCAACCTCCTTCTTGTAAAGCAAGTGCTCTTCCATTGAGCTAGTGCCCTTTAAAGAATTATAATTTTAAAAATTATATCTTGAAACTTCATAGATTGTAAATTCTGCAACTTTCAATAAATTAAAGTCTTGACAATCTTTTACTAAACAAACAAAACACCATCGACGTTGCAGGTACCTACCTAATGGTTATGGAAGTTATGAAAAGTAGGTGAAGGGAAGAATTAGAGTTTTAAAAATTATACATGGACTACCACCACAAGAATCCCCCAAGAGAGATCCAGTGGGAGAATCTCTTGAATCCGATTCAATGGAAAATGAAGGACTAGATGAAAGAGAAAGGCCTCAGCAGGATGGGGAATCCACCACCTCGAGTCAAGGAATAGAAGATGTCCTCGAAAATTCTTACAACACTTTGAAATAGAGCTAAGGGTAGAATATATACTTAAGATCTACTTATGAAGATTGCTTATGTAAAATAACTCAAATAGACAAGCAAATCCACAATTATAAAGTGATTATTTGGCATTTCAATTACTAATTTCAGGGCCAAAAACCTAAATAACCTAAAACACTCAAATATCCTAAAAAAACGTGTGAAATAAATACAAAGAAAAAGAGAATATGTTCTCGAACAATAATACAAAACAAAGACAAAGATAATATGTTCTAGAACAATAATACAAAACACATCCAACATTTTGAAGTATTTGACTTGTCTTGGTGAACATGCGTCCTTAGCAAATACAATGTAGCAATACCTTCCCCACAAAAGATAAGACATGTCAGAATAGTATGTTTGACACGGACAATCATAAATATGCCACAATAGCTACTCCATTCAACACATGCACAGGCAATACAACTTAGATGTTGATGGCAAAGTATGGGATAGAAACAAATATCCTAGATGCTAGTTGTCTCACAACAATTAATACAGATTTTATATATTGGTATGATGTTGTGGTGAAGTTCCCAGTTTCTAACCAAAAGAAAAAGTAATAGATCAACATAACATACACTGCCAACATGTAACCTAGCCAATGGCTTCATCATATGCCTCATGCTAGGAATTGGATTTTTCATACTAAACCAGCGACAGTTAGGTTCTAAATTTCAACTTGATTATTTCAGACAGCGTATGAGTAGCAGTAGAGAAGTCCTATAATAGAAATTCCATCACATTTTAGTGATTTTTTTGTAGCATTTGTTTTAGTTTTAGGGCTCATGTTTCAAACAATTTTAACATGGTTTTAAGGTTCCAAAAATATCATGGGAAAGTCTCCCTTATTGCAGTATTTGCAGTATTTGGTGGTAGCCTCCATGAACAGTTTGACATCAGTAATCTTGTTATAGTACAACCATTTTTAGTAGCATGTTGTCATCCTCCATGGTCTCCAAACAAAGAAAACAGATCACCATCCAAGCATAAATATAACTTGGCATATAAGATCAACTTTTGCTGGGAGGATGTGAGGTCATGTAACATACTCTTGTAGGATTATGAGGCAATATGAAGATGATATATAGAAGAAAATGACCGCAGATTCGATGGCAGCATGTGAAGAGCCCTAAATAGAAGATACAACAGTAGATATATCCTTTTATTGGTGGTTCTCTGGAACCCAATAGTGTTGGTCTTTCCAATGGTTGATACCTCCAACTATGGTAAATTTTCACCAACAAATAGAACTAGGGTTAATGACAACACGATTATGGATCTGATACGAATGTTTGGACAGATAGGGCAGCCTGAAAACAAGTATAAAAATACAGGTGTAATCAACAAATGTTTCCAACAATGATGTGGGGTTTTTGGGAAGCTTGTTGTGGGATAATTTGAGGGATTTCAGACAAATTTTCAGCCTTGTGAACAACAATAATCTTTATTACTTTTTTGTGACTACATCTAGGGTCATTGTAAGAAAATTATAGCCAACAATAAAACTCTAAATACCCATCAATCAGAACAGGTCATCTTTCCTTCAAGCAGGAACCAATTTAAATCTTCATGTGTCTTCACCTTACGGAAATTTTGTGGCAAAAATGGTGGTGGTAAAAAATATCATAAGGGTTGTTAATATCTAGTGAAAGTTTTTTTTTTGAAACCCATGGAAACATACAACGAACCCTTGAACAAAGGTACTAGAACCTTTGTGAAATCCGTAGGTAGCATTTGAATTGGACATCAATATGTCATTATAAACATTGGAGTGCTTTGGTATTCAGAGGCATTTCAAGAGCCCTTTTCATATTTTACTTGGAGTGGTTTTTGGATATACCTCTCGTTGTTGGGTGTTCCTAGACTAGATCCTAGCAATCTAAAGCATGTATCAGATCCTAGTAATCTGTTGGGTGTTCCTAGTAACTTGTTGGTTGTATCAGATCCTAGACCAGCAGGTGTTCCTCCTTGGCAACATACATTCCTTAATTCATAGAAAATAACGTGAGGAAAAGGAGACCTTGAACCACATGGATATGCATAAACTTATGTTTGATCGTTAGCTTGAGTACAACAGCCTGAAATAGGTCCAGCCTCCTCATCTTAAATATTATCTAGGCTTTACTCAGACAGTGCAGTTGATAAATGGGTTTCAACTGACCAACATTTTACACCCAAAACCGCAATTTGAACTTAGTTCAGGATAGCAATGGAAAAATTGGATCTTCTAATCATCCAAAAGGTTATATAATTTCAACATTCTAACTGCCCCATGGCCAGGAAAAGCCAATTCTTTGAGTGTAGGAACCTCTTTTTTTTATAAAAAGGCAAGGTTATATAGGTGATAGAAAATTACTTGGTTATATAGGTGGTAGAAAGGTCAGAAATGAATTTGGCCAGCCCAACTTTAGAAATGGCATCCACAAAACCATGTTGCATTAGTTTAGGTCCTTCAATCTACAAACAACAAAAATGTACTGCACTAGGGTTTTTTCAAGGTGTTGAATCCATATATGTAGTCAAAATTCCATTTTAAATAACAAAATTAAGATTTGGCCAAAATTTTTTTTGGGGTAATAAGACAAAAACTCAAAAATGTAACATGTTTAGATTCCAAAGATTACATTTTTTGGTAGCCACAGTGCATGGGTTGTCTATAGTTGCACACAATCCATGTTATGTCTTACACCGTGACCTTATCTTAAGGCATACAGACACACCCTAGTCTAGTATTGACTATGTGAGTCTCTCTATATATATCATTGAATGTTCTACTTTAGCTTATCCATCCATCCCTTGATCAATCAATCAATCGATGATGGTGAAAGTGTCATCCATTCTCTTGCATTTTTGGTGCATTCAGGTTTTCATTCACCTCTACAAATTCCATGCTAGCAGTCAAGGGCACAAATGGGAATTGAATCCAAGAAATTTGGAAGGGAAAGGCAAGTTGGCTCATTATGGTCATCCCTACAGAAAGCTCAATGCCCCAAGTTTCTTTCAACTTCGCAGAGGCGATCTGTATACAAATCTAACCAACTAGGGAGCTACCTTCGTCTCCCTAGCTCTCCTTGATGCTAAAGTTAATCATCCCTAAATCCTACCCTTCAACTTCTTTACCATCATTTACTCAGAGGGAGCTAGCTCATTAAGTATTGGTATTTATGCATTCAGGCCATCTAGCAGATGTACTTCTTGGCTATGACAATATTGCCTCATACATAGTATGTATTTGTATTTCCCTTTGGAAATTAGTACTGCCATCATATGCTAGAATTTTAAGATAAATTTACAGTTTCTACTGACATATTGGAATGGATCTCAAATGTATGTGTTACACCATGGGGAATATGAGATTGTTTATTAATGCAGAGCATGAGCTCCAGTAGACCTTACTTTGGTGCCTTGGTGGGTCGTGTAGCCAACCGTATCAAGGATGGAGAATTCACACTAAATGGGAAAACATATCAGCTGCCTAAGAATGATGGTAACAACACACTCCATGGTGAAAATCTGCCTTTTCTATTCTACATGCATGTTTTATTGAGCTAACTAGAGCCCTATAATGACCACTACTCAGGAATAAAATCTCTCTTTTTCTGTATATGTATGTTTGTTTGTGGAGGTCTAAAGCACTATTATTTCAGGTAACATATGTGTAGTTTGGTGATCTAAATGAATGCAGGAGGGCTGAGAGGCTTTGGCAATGTCTTGTGGGAAGTGAAGGAGCAGAGAGGCTTTGACATAAAGAATTTTATATGAAAAAAAGAGTCTTTGAGCCACAAAGGAGAGATCTAACATAATTTTGTTGATCCCCTACAACTATCAAGTATTCAGCAAAGGAGGTGTTAGAATAGGTCTGCACTACAAAAAAATATACAATAAGTACCGCTATATTGTATGGTGTTCCTATCAAGCACTGAGGCCCAGACTTAACCATAAAATTTCCCCTCTGTATCAGTCTTAAAATTGGTTTAAATAAATGCCAAAAATGATGCACAGGTCGGCTCAAATAAGTATGTCGGCTCCTTAATCAAAAGAAACGCCTGTTCAGTTCATACACAAACAACTATAAATAACTAGTCATGCTCATCATTTTGGAATGAAAAATTCGGTGAAAAATACAGTGAGAATTCAGAGATAAAACAGGAGGCCAAGGAGATTAAAAGGGAGATCATAATTACAACGTTTTGGGCTAGAAGGATATATCTCTTGCAGACCTATTTGCACCTGTGGAAATAAAAAAATTTGGAACTGAATTCAGGCCTGAAATTTCAGCCCTAACAGGCCTGTAACTTTGGCCTTTCTAGAAGCTCAGACCTGAGACTCTTCTCTGCAACTCAAACCCTTCTCATTCGGAACTGTGGTGAAATATGTGACGTTGCAACAGTCTTGTAATTCGGATCTATAGTGGTAGTTTTGAAGACAAATTCAGACCTGCAGATCTCTGTTTTTGGAATAAAATTACAGAGAAGTCTTGAGAGGAATAGTATTGATTTTAATTTACAGTGAATATATCTATCAGACCTATTGAAGAACATTTATTTCACACGATGTCTATTTGACTTCGTTCAAGCATCGTTGGAAGGTCTTGTTGGAAGGTCTTGCAATCTGGACATGGTTGGAAGGTCTTGTTGTTTAATGCTTGATTATTTCTTGAATTACCACCATGGAATCTCCAATTACCACCAATTTTTTGACCTGCCTTGCACACAACATAGGACCTTAAAACAATGCTAGGGTTTTAGTGTGATTTTTGGATGTCTCTCCCAATCCCCTGACATAAGTAAATTATTGTGGTTCTCTAGGGTTGTAAATAGCCACCCCTACACCTGCCACTCCTAAGTCACTATGGTGAATTTATTGCACATCAAACTTTATATTCTAGCACTATTGTACTGTCCACAGACTCTAAGTGATAACATTCAAGTGACCATCCTTTTGGAAACGAATCGATGGATTTTAAATTTTAATGGTTAGTAATAATTTCTTTTAGTTGTCCAAGTCTATTACTCTGTCTTAATAATCTACTATGGGTGAAATGTTTTTCCATTTTTCATGACCTCCTTATGAGCAACACTTTACATATTGTATGTTGTCTTTGATTTGGAAAGGAAGTCAGTGTTGAAATAAAAGGACACTGAAAATGGAATTTTTTAAGAGACCTCTTTCAAGCTTTGGGCATATATGGGACAATATTCCATTATGCTATGAATCCTACTTTATTCCATCACTATGGTGACTTTATTACACATCAAAATTTATATTCTAGCACTATTGTTCTGTCCACAGACTCTAAGAGATAACATTCAAGTGACCATCCTTTTGGAAACGAATCGATGGCTTTTAAATTTTAATGCTTAGTAAGAATTTCTTTTAGTTGTCCAAGTCTGTTACTCTGTCTTGATAATCTACTATGGGTGAAATTTTTTGCCATTTTTCATGATTCTGAAACCAATTCTGTACATGGATCTATTCTTCTACATACTAGGATAACAACTATTTCCATTTATCAATTTAGTATAGATTAGTTATTTCGATTTCTATCATTTAAATTAGCCTTTCTTTCTCTGCAGTTAATATAGTTTGTGATGCTATGATCTGGTGAATTCAGACTAATCTTGTTTGCTAAAACATAGCCTATTTTATTTGATATCGTTCACAGTAGAGTGCTTTGAAGCTTGAATTAGTCGATTGTATTTATCTCAACCATTAAAACCCATTGAAGTTGGTTGTCAACGATTAAATATTGTTGTTGTTTGACAAGAAATTTTCCCCTATCAATAGGGCATATTAGCAATCCATTAAGAAATAAATGAGTCCAAGGAGATACCCAACCTTATCCAAATTTAGCAATATCTAAAACTTAAATCAATCATAATATATGCTTGAGCTCCTTCCATCTATTCAAATATAACACCTACCAACAACAACGGATTTCCACTCTTGATATTTATCTCATTTAGGTGATAACAACCACAGGATATCTTATTTCTTCATAGCATACAATATTAAAGCTCCCTACAGAGACATATGGGGTAAGACAGATCTCTTATTTAACCAATGGTTCTTATAGTGGAATATTTATTTTAACTAGTTTTAAAGTAGCCATTCAATAATGTGTTTTAGAAGCTAGCTACAATCTACATGTTAATTCAGCTATAATTTACTTTGTTTAAAATTAATCTTGAAAACCTTTTAGAAATACATTTTGAACTTCAAGCACAATTGGATAATCTTCACAATGATGTAGACTACAAATTAGGTAGATGGAATGTAGAAATACCAAATTAATTCATAAACAAACGAAACAAATAAATGGCAGACTTTAATAGATTGTCATCTTACTGATGATTGCTCAGACAATGAAAAATTTTGACAGCACAATAGGAAAGTTTGACTACAACATAAGGTGTTATAAACCTAGTAGGTTGGGAAATTGAAAACCATGCAAGCCAAGGAATTAGCCTACCAAAATACTATGTAAAGAAATTATTGTGGACAATTTTCTGAGAATGGTTATTAATCATAAGGCTGAAAAGGGGATTGGCAATGGGTGGCAGCAAGAGGCAAAGGTTTCTCCCAATCCACAGTTTCTTCAACTACTCATCCATGGTACTAGAATTTCATTTCCAGTCATTTCAAACTAAAATCCAGTCATTTTGTTTGAGATATTTTGGCTTCACCTAATTATTTTCTGCCATGCAATAGGATCTGTATATCGCGTGCATAGGGTACAGATAAATTGTTTCTTGTGTCATGCCAAACCCTAGCCATTGACACATTATAAATCCACTCTGCCATATGACTAATTGAAACAAAAACGTAAAGGTGATGGAAAAATAAAAGAAAATACCCCTGAAGAGACTAGCTCTAACTGCCAAGGCTCTGAATCTTCTACATCTTGTCTGAGAGATTCACTACAAGATAAATGGGACTTTTCTTTCAGGATTTCCTTTTGCACCTGTATGCTTTTCTTCAAAGAATCAACCTTTCTTCCTAGTCTTTGAAAAGCCATCTCCAGTTCAAGGGCATGATTACTTTCTTTCTCATTAGTTACTTGACCTTTTTAATACCCCACTTCACTGGATTCAGATGCATCAATACTGTAAATATTATTTTTAAAATATTCCAGTAGCTTGCCAGCAAACAAGATGATTTCATCTAGCAGTGATAGTGACTGAGTTTGCAATCCATCAAGTCTGTCCCATAGCTCTTGACCAAGCTTGATCAACCCAAAGCCACAGCCTTTCTCCCTTCTTCGCAGTCTCTCCAAAAGGCTGGTATTTTCCCTCCTCAGAGCATTAGCTTCGCACCTGCAGTTCTCCAGATCCTTGCGCAAAATTTTCTCTACACCAATCAATCGAAGTTGTTCCCTTTGCAGTTTGGAAATACAATCATCTGTTTCTTGTGGGCTACTGTTGACCTTGTCATTTAGACCTTGAAAATATCCCTCAATTGTCCTTTCCTGGTCTTTTCATAACCTTTGGAATCTTACAAGTGATTTCTACAACTCATGATTTTCCCTTTCCTTTTCCTTGTAGCTTCTCTTGATTGACTCCTGATCATATTCTGCTTGTTTTTTTTTCTTATATGACTCTGACAGAGATTCCCTTAACTGAATAATATCATTATTAGCATTCTCTAATTTTTCTCTATAACCATCAATGTGATGTTCAAATTCCCAGCACAATAGGAAAGTTTGAATACAACATAAGGTGTTATAAACCTAGTAGGCTGGGCAATTGAAAACCATGCAAGCCAAGGAATTAGCCTACCGAAATACTGTGTAAAGAAATTATTGTGGAAAATTTTGTGAGAATGGTTATTAATCATAAGGCTAAAAAGGGGATTGGCAATGGGTGGCAGCAAGAGGCAAAGGTTTCTCCCAATCCACAGTTTCTTCAACTACTCATCCATGATACTAGAATTTCATTTCCAGTCATTTCAAACTAAAATCCAGTCATTTTTTTGAGATCTTTTGGCTTCACCTAATTATTTTCTGCCATGCAATAGGATCTGTATATTGTGTGCATAGGGTACAGATAAATTTTTTCTTGTTTCATGCCAAACCCTAGCCATTGACACATTATAAATCTACTCTGCCATATGACTAATTGAAACAAAACCGTAAAGGTGATGGAAAAATAAAAGAAAATACGTCTGAAGACTCTAGCTCTAACTGCCAAGGCTCTGAATCTTCTGCATCTTGTCTAAGAGATTCACTACAAGATAAATGGGACTTTTCTTTCAGGATTTGCTTTTGCACCCATATGCTTTTCTTCAAAAAATCGACCTTTCTTCCTAGTATTTGAAAAGCCATCTCCAGTTCAAGGGCATGATTCCTTTCTTTCTAATTAGTTACTTGACCTTTTGAATACCCCACTTCACTGGATTCAGATGCATCAATACTATAAATATTCTTTTTAAAAGATTCCAGTAGCTTGGCAGCAAACAAGATGATTTCATCTAGCAGTGATAATGACTGAGTTTGTAGTCCATCAATTATGTCTCGTAGCTCTTGATCAAGCTTGATCAACCCAAAGCCACATCCTTTCTACCTGCTTCAGAGTCTCTCCAAAAGGCTGGTATTTTTCGTCCTCAGAGCATCAGCTTCCCACCTGCAGTTCTCTAGATCCTTACGCAATTTTTTCTCTACACCAATCAATCGCAGTTGTTCCCTTTGCAGTTTGGCAATAAAATCATCTGTTTCTTGTGGGCTACTATTGACCTTGTCATTTAGACCTTGAAAATATCCCTCAATTGTTCTTTCCTGGTCTTTGCATAACCTTTGGAATCTTACAAGTGATTTCCGCAACTCATGATTTTCCCTTTCCTTTTCCTTGTAGCTTCTCTTGATTAACTCATGATCATGTTTTGCTTGTTTTTTTTGCTTATATGACTCTGACAGAGATTCCCTTAACTGAATAATCTCATTATCAACATTCTCTAATTTTTCTCTATAACCATCAATGTGATGTTCAAATTCCCTCACCTGTGTTGTCAAGTTAATTTCCCTATTATTCAAATATGAAACTTCTCTTTGAAGTTCCACATTTTGTTCCACCAGGTCTCTAACTCAGTATCTCAATCTCCTCTCTTCCAACTTAATTTTCTCTAGCATAGTTGCCCATTCACTTGATCTCTTGTCTAACTCTTTTTCTAAACTCAACTGCAGATCATTATTCTCATTTTCCATTATCCTTCCACGTGATTCTATCTCCCCCTTTATCAACTTTAGAGCTTCATTTGTTGCATATCTCTCTGCTAACCGGCTCCGAATTTCCAAGAAACTTCAAGAACCAACTTCTTTTTCTCTTCACAATTTTTTCTGAACTTTTTCCGCAATAACTCTACATTCAGATCCGGCGGCCTTTTTGGACCTATCACTCATGTTGTACAATTATACCAATTTAGTGACTCTAACTCTTTTGACAACAACATAGCCTAGTCTTCAGCATCCTTTGCTCTCTTTTCTAGCTCTTCATCTGTCTCATTATTCATTTGACAACCTTCAAACCATATTTGAAACTGGCTTCTATCCACTCCCTTTTTTTCCACCTGAAAAGATGATCCTTCCACGCTACCCATTTGACCAGTGAGAAGATGACTTTCGTATTTCTACATTCCATCTACCTAATTTGTAGTCTACATCATTGTGAAGATTATCCAATTGACCTCGTCATTTAGACCTTGCTCTAGTTCTACGCGAAAAAATGTGTTCCAGGGAGGTTGATTTGGAAAGGCTTCAGGAAGAGGTGGTAGCGTTGATAATGAGCCAGGAGCTTTTGAGGAATGAAAATTCAACCCTACATGAAATGTTAAGATTTGCGAATTAGAAGGAAAAAGATTTGGAGTTTCTGGTATGTTTGTAACTTTGTACTATGCGTCTATTTATCATACCAAACTGAATTAATTAGTATTAAGAAAACCTATTATTTGTGTGGATGAATAGTACTAATCATCTGAATTGTTTGACAAATATATTGAAGAGAAGGACAATAACATCCGACACTTACATGCTGATTTACAAGAATGTTTCAAGGAACTGACATTTTTAAGGGGAGAGCTACCTAAAGTTTCGAAAGAAAGGGATGAAATTTGGAAAAATGGAGAACAACTTAGCTGGAAAAATATGAAACTTCATGCTGAGGTCGAAACTCTTAAAAAGAGAATAGAGAAACTGGACGAGGATGTCTTACTTAAGGAGGGACAACTCACAATTTTACAGGAAATTTATATTACATAGTTTTACAACATTGTTTTATAATGTGTATAGCATTGTAGGAAAAAATTCAGCCTTTGATGATTTGTTCCTTCTTTTACACCCATAGTCCTGTATTCTTAGGAAAATTATATCCTAATTCCCACAGGTAATAAATCTAACATAGCCGATGCTTTCAACTAATTCATCATGTTTCAGTGTATACCTTCTCATGCGGATAAGCACCTTTTAGGAATTTTACTAGATTAAGTGCATTGTAATGTGACACTAGTCACAAAAGATTTAAGGCACCTCATGACAACAAGCACAGAGACGAGGTAGCTTTTGTAACGGTTTTTTTGCGACACTTTTTTACTATTATGTTCTTTTGTAAGTCTACTTGATTTCTGGAGAATGCTGGATACCATTTTTTGTGGTTGTATATGTAATTTTTTGAGTAACATACCTGATATTAATGCAATAATATTTCTTTCTCTATTGTAGATTATTTTCCACAAATATCAATTTAACCATAAGATCCATGCTAAATGCTAATGGCAGGCAACTGTCGTGAAGCGTAGCTACAGCAGTGTTGTCTTGTGAAGATAAGTGCAGTGAGAATGGGAAGCCAAAAGCCTCATGTCGCCATTTTCCCCAGCGGAGTTATGGGCCATCTTATCCCATTCACCGATTTCGCCTAGCGCCTCTCGGCACATGATGGATTCACCGTTGTGTTCATTACATGCAAATGGATGTTATCCGGTCATGAATGCATAAATTCCTCACAGGGTCTAGAAATATGCTTCGTCCAGCTCCCTCATGTGGAAATCCAAGAAGATGAGGAACAGTACATGAAGGTGGAAACCCTTGTATCAAAGTTATTGGAGAACTTGAAATGATTAGCGAGCCGACCTGGTAACATTAACCCCCAACAGATTAAAGCACTGAGGAATGGAAAGGTTAATCCCACCGATGCTAGGTGAATGCCCCTAATTTATCTAGTCGGGCAACTAACACCCAGGTTGGATGGTTGGATCGGTTGTGCATTAAGATTAATACTCTATGGGAAAAATTCTGAAGGCATGAAGAGGTTGTAGCAAAGCCTAAGAAGAGTATGAACGTGCATATGCAGAAGCTATAACCACCAAAAACACAAATAAAATAGATGAAGCTCGACTACTTACTAATACTTACTAATCAAACCACATTAGAACATCCTATTTATCTATTCATTCCTCAATCCATCAATCCTTACCTCATTCGTTGGTGAAGCCAGTGATCCCAGCCATCCATCCCACAAAGACCAGTCTATTTTGCTACTTGACTGGTGGGATTTTCACCATAGTGACAATATCAATCGATCCTCTTGGATGAAGGCGAGCAAGTAAAGGCTGAAAGACAATGCCAAATTAATATAGTTTACTATAGCCAAATTTGGAGTTCTTTAACATGTTTTCTGCTCCGAATTACAGCGAAAGCCCCAAATCAAGAGAAGAATATTTCAAATAAAGATAAAAAGAGAGTGAATCCGGATATGATATAATAAGTTCGGGTTAAAAATCTAGTAGAGTGGATAGAAGAATTGAATGTCAAAAAAGGGTATGGAATCTACGGCGAAATCATACAAATTATGAGCAGAGAAGGAGCACCGAACTCTATCCCAGAGCTAGCAAGGAGAATATCGACAGGAAAATAAATTTTAATAGGTCGATTTAAATTTTATAGTAGCCACCAAATTAGATTTTAATAGGTAGTCAAATAAATTTCTATGGTCGGTTAGGTTTTCATCAAGTTTAATTTTTATGTGAGTAAAAATAATGTTAAACTAATTAGAGTATTAATCAAAATTATATTATAATTCTCTAATATAAGTAAGAATCTTAATTAATCAAAATTATATTATATCTCTCTAATATAAGTAAGAATGTTTATATAAAGAGGGAAAATGAACATGAGCTTGGAAATATCTATCAACCTTTAAGGTAGTGAAAATTATCTTTAAATCTATGAATAATGTTATCAATAAATTTAAGCAGGTATAGTTAGTTTCTTATTTTTGAAGAAGTTCATTTAGAGCTTAAAAATACCCAATTAGAAGGCCTTCACATGTGTTGTTAAGAGAGACATGGGATAAATTTTGATTAAAGGAATTAAGGGGTACAATAAGATCAATGTATAGCACCTACTCAAATCACCAAGAATATATCCAAACCATCAAGATGACACACTTCTCTGAGAAAAATTATGAGACACCATGGAATAACTCAGATTAAAATTTATAGTCAATCAATCAATAGTTAGAACATAGTGTTTAAGTGAACACAATAAAAATAGTACACATTGGACATAATATCATATACACATGGATCATACATATCCAACTAAATGTGGTAGCTAAAGGAACTTCTTCCTACACATAGTGTCCTAGATGGCTAAGGCAAGGTGTCATCAAACCAATGATACATTCATGAATTACATATATATCCATATACGTTAGATGAAAAATGATCAATGTGACAGGAATCGTAGGGGTTGAGATGACAATCAAATTTTAAAATATCCTCTAAAAGCCCATATAGAAAATGGGGTAACATATCCTATGACATCCAACTTGTGATATATGGTGGGAAATCCTTAAAGTATATTTGAAGAAAGATGTCTCGTTGAGGTCTAGGTCAAGAAGAGTTACAATTCCTCACTAATTTGGTATCTCGTTGAGGTCTAGGTCAAGAAGAGGTACAATGCCTCACTAATTTGGTAGTTGAAGAAGTTTAAATCTTGGTTTGTCAATTTGGCCCTAGGTAGGCAAGGCGATATAGAAGGAGGTGACCCCCTTGGAAGAGTTATAAAGGGGAAGGGCACATAAGGCCTTATATAAAGATCTAAATCCAAGTACCTCCCTCATAAAATGTTCTAGACATGTATTTAAAGAATGTAGATAACAACTCATCCAAATGTTGATAAAGACAATATAACATCCCATGAATCTCATAATAAATGGGGGAATCTACTAATGGAAACACTAGTAAATGTTATTAAGAAGAGGAAGGTCATTATGATTCGTTTCAACTCAACGTGAATGTAAACCCACTTTGAATGCACCAAGGGAGATATCAAGGGCAGCATCTGATACTCTTGAGTGTATATGGTTAAACAAAAAGGCCCCCTTTCATTTGCATGAAGTGTTCCTAATACAAATCCATGTTACAGTCGAGGCCCTAAAAAGATGAAGTACAAGTACATTGAATGTATTGTCTATAAATAACCTCTCTAACAACCTGATATAAACATATAATGATGTCATTTACATTTGAGGTGTAAATCACTTGAATTGTGTTACAACTTTAATCGCTCCCCAACAAAATTGTGCCATGCTTCCTTGTGATGATGCTTCAACCCTATTGGAGAACAACCTCACAATGTAAAAGGAATTTAAACATGATGTAACTTTAATAGTGCCCCAGATTCACCCTTTGGCTCACTACCCATGGATAATTTGAGGTTATTTCAAGCACTGATGTGGATAATATCATTTTATTTTCTCTTATGTATAGTATTCTACATTGACACAATTGAGTTTGTTTAACAAAAAAAATATTTATATTGAGAGTTCACTCCTTGTGCATTAGGGCTAGACAGACCTTGTCTTTATGAGTGATCTATTCATTTCCAACTCCTTAGTCCTTCAAATTTTGCACGTCATTAAGCCCAATACACCTACCCTTCTACCAGTCTTGTTTTCCTTCACAAGCACAAGACTTGGGGCTCTTCTTTGATAGTCACTTAACAACCCTCCAATTGTAATTGGACTACCATTAATTTTCCCAGCCATGGTCAATTATTTTACTGATCTAGTGCCCACAACACTACCCTCATCTAGGGATCTTCAAAATTTCCACCTAATAGTGATTTGAGTCCTCTCAAAATCACCATTTTTGTGTACCAATTTCTTTGTTGTCCAATCTATGAAAAAATCTGAACTACTCCTCTTATCATCCTTCTAACACTTTGTATATGCTTGAACTAGGGTCACGAAACATCCACTAAAAGTCGATTGACTAATTGTTTATAGGTTGCTTCTGATATCTATCCAAAACTCTCTGGACAATCCACCAAAATCAACTCCTCTTCATGTCCATCCATTCCTCATAATATGCCACAATTATTCTACCTAATATTCTACTCAGGTTCCACCTTCCTTTGTATTTTCTATCTTCGCACATACTTTTGCAAACCATCTTCCAAATTTGTGGTATATATTGCAGAGATAAACCTCTCTCCAAGGGCCCCGACCCCTCTTCTTCTATACATATTTGTCACGGTCTTAAGGGCATACCTTATGAATTGAACATGTCAGGAAACCTCCTTAACTAAGGAATTATACTTCTATTCGAATTGTCTTAGAACAAACCCTATCCACCCATAGAAAAAATAACAACTCTTACCTCCATAAGAGACACAACCTAGCTCATATGGACCCATAGATTTTGGGAACTTCTTTAACTGAATTAGGGTTTAAGGGGTTAGGGTTAAGGGTTTCAAGGTTTAGGGTTTAAGGGGTTAGGGGTTAAGGGTTTATAGGTTTAGGGTTTAGGGGGTTAAATTGGTTAGGGGTTTACTAGGGGTTTAGGGGGTTAAATGGGTTAGGGGTTAAGGGTTTAGAGGTTTATGGTTTAGGGGTTAAATGGGTTAGGGGTTTAGAGGTTTAGGGGGTTAAATGGGTTAGGGGTTAAGATGATAGTTTCATTGGTCTCTGTTTGTGCACAATAGTTGCTTATTCTTTGCATCTCAATGTAACAATTTTGTAAGTATTGTTGCTTGTTGCCATGTCTTCTTTATTTATTAATTTATAGTATTTGTTAGCCATTTCTTTACATTTATTGATGAAAATGTCTATTTCAATCAAACCAAATGTATGTTCAATCTCCAGTTTCAAACTCAGCCACAGTGTTGTCACACAATTTAAGTCCAGAGAATGGCCATATGATGAAGTCTTAATAAAAAGACTACACCTCATGACTACTCCAGAAAATCTTAAGTTTGAGTGCCCCACATTCATGAGAAATTTGGCTCTTATACTCTTGCTCCACCTAACTGTGTCCTGGAAATACCCTTGTTTATTGCAAAAACATCCTAATGTTTTCGACCTTGTCCCTTAACAGACCAAGGAAACATATGTGACTGAGAGGAATGGAAAGCACTACAAAGTTGAAGAGAATACAAAAGACTAAGATGGTTTAAAGGATAAGCTTGAAGAATGTAGCAATGTTGAAACAACTAAAAGCTGTCCCAAACAAATAGTTGATAATGCAAAACCTTCTTCTGTACCAGTCAAGAAATACTACATTCACGTGAGAGCAAGAAGAGGCCAAGTGACTGATAGGCATAGCCTGGAAGATAGGGTATGGTTCCCTCTTTTTGATGAAATATTTTATCTACATTTTTCTAGTGAAGATTAACCATTTTAACCTTTCCAACAAGGCGTAATTAACCCAATCGTAGGTCCCAATATGTCATGATATATATTAACTCTAGATATATATGAGAAGGAATAATAAAGACATAGATTGATAGAGGTGATGAGACAAGGGGAGTCACAAGGGAGAGATGGAGATAAATTGAAGGAGAGGGGAGAGAAGGAATGGAGAGAGAGAGAGAGAGGGAGAGGAGTGAGAGGTAGAGAAGGGTAAGAGAGGGAGATAGTGACACAAAGATGGAAGGGGGGCAGAAAGAAGGATAGAGGGAGGGATATAGTGAGAGGATTGGAGGGTCGAGAGAGAGAGAGAGGGGAAGAGAGAGCGAGGTAGGAGAGAGAGGGAGAGAGAAGAAGTATAATGTATTAAAACAATAAATATATTAGGCCCACTCTACACAAATCTGCAATCTGAGAATTCAGGATAAAAAGAGCAGGCTCCAACAACAATTGCATAGAAGTCTTTATTACTCAAATAGAAGAATGTCACAGCAAGTTGTCATCTCACAAAAGCTCCTACTACAACCTACAAGCTAACAATACTCACTCTTATTATCTATTTCTACAAATGTCTAACTATTGTGCCCATCCTTTTCATTTATAAGAGAAGGTGCTGTTAGAAAACAGGCTAATGATAGCGTTAGTGGTGCATCTCCCTTGAGCATGAACAACTCCCTCATAACTTTGCCTTGTATGCAAGGCTTTTCTTTTAGAGTAGTGCATTATCATAGTAGATATAACTCCTCTCCTGAAGGTGCCTCATTCCATAAGTGTGCACTCATGAATGCACCTAAGATGATAGTGTTAATCTCCTCAACTAGTGTGCCATACTTGGTGGGTGTGACCCAACAAATAATTTGTCTATCCTCGAAGGTGTCGTTATAAGCTTCTAGCTATATTTAAGAATCTTTCTGACTGGTGTACCACAATCTAGCTCTGCAATCTTGGTGCTGCTCAACTTCTCAAGGCTAAGGTGAGACCAACTCGGACCAACTAGGTAATCTAACACTCTTGAGAAAAAAAAAATTCCAATAACCCAAGATTCTCCCCCAACTTGTCAAACTTCCCCTTTGTTAGGAGCTTTGTCAAACTATTAACCATATGCAACTTTTTCAGAATGTGTTCCAACACTACTAACTCCCTAATGAACTTGGAATCTTAGGAAATTGTATTAAATATCAATGTGTTTGAAATGGTCATGACACATTGGATTTTCATAGAGCTTGATGTAACTTTGATTCTCACAAGAGACAATATTGGGCTTCAACAACTGATTGGTTGACTCTACAATCAAGTTGAAAATCTAGATAGCTTCATAATAAGTATATGAAATTTCCATATACTTTGCTTCAGTGGAACTGAATGCAATTGTTGCTTTCTTCTTGTTGATTTAATAAAAATGATTTATAAAATGATAATAATGATGTTTAAAATTAGCCTTATGATGGTCTATTTATACACATTGATTGTTCACGAGGTGTAGGGGTATGTTTATAACATCACTGCTTTTGAAAGCTTTGTCTTGAAAGCACAGTAATTAGAATTTTCTTTAGTTAAGCACATTTTTGTGGTGGAATGAAGTTTATCAGATATCTATTTATACTTTGTAGAGGTTTGACTTTGTTTGTCCTTTGAGTGTTGATGAGGTTTCTTTGTATTTTTTGCATCATAGTCTAAAGTATTTTGACCTAATTGTTTAACATGAAAGCTTTATGCTTATTGGCAATATATTTGAAATACCTGCATGATCAAGAAACTGTTATGGTTAATTAAATTACTAATTAGGTACTACAGAAAGAGGATGATGTTGAGAGGGCTTGCCTGGGTGACTTTGGGAGCAACCCAAAGGTGGTCAGACAAAGCTCTTCTAAGTTACAAATCTGAAGAGAAAAAACTGGTGATGTATATGTGGTTGCTCATCCTGGGCTGTATGGAAAATCTTGGCTGAGAGTGTTTACCTTTCCGTGTCTTCACGAAAGTAGGTTGTCTGGTCATAGAATAAGATCATGACTACATGTAGGTGATGGTTCTGTAGTAAGTTCTCAGCCTTATCTTCATAATGACTAACAGAGAGGATCAGGTTTGAATACAGGATATAATTTGATGAATTTGGAGATTTAGAGTTGAAGAAAAAATTGTGGTGATGTTTGGATGGGTGCTAATTTGTAGGGTTTTCCATTTTTATAATTTTCTTTGTTGTGCTTTCTACCATGTTACCTAGTTGCTTTCATGTTTCCCTAGCATTTTAACTTTTTCAATTTCTATCTCCCTATTGTTTCTTGCCCCATTTGAAATGTCATCCTTATTTGGTAGGTGTTTTCTTCAATATAGTGTGAATATTTTTCCATCACACAGCTTCTGTGGGGTTTGTCTACGCAAATAGCTTGTAAGGCCCATTCATCGAGGTATTTGATGAAATGAAATGATTATCGATGATCACCAACTAATGGTACCTATAGATATTTACTCTAACAATTCTATAGTTTTCTTGTGCCAACAATTATACAACATTTTAACCTTATGAATTAGTCTCCTCTGTTCTCTTAGCTGATTCTATAAGAACTTATTGCTGTTGTCAAAGATTTTACTCTCTAGTCCCATTGAGCTATTTCATTTATTTGTGGACATTGATCTATTTTCATTTCATTTCTTCAATTTTTATGACTGTTATGCATTGCCTTTGGCCAGTGCCTTCTTTCTTACCTATTCTTTTTCTGCTTAAGCATTCCAGCCAGCCAGAGTAACAGGGGTAGCAAGAACCACGCAGTCCAGCCAGATCCCAGCAGGGGCAGCGCAGAGGCAGCAGGAGCCATCCAGGGCTGACGCAGTCCCAGTCAAGGCAGCGCAGGGGCAGTGTAAGCCCTTCAGGTGTGACGCAGGCCCTTATTGAGTAGCGCAGAGGCCGACGCAGGCCATTTAGGCTGACGTAGAGGGATTCAGAGTAGCATATTACTGTCGTTTTTATTTCTCTATTGGGTGAACTAGTTTTGGTGCCCAGGATTGTTATACTTAGATTTTTTCATAATAATGAAAACCCTCCAGAGCTAGCTGCACCAGTTTTTCCACATTAGGTTTTTTCCGGGGATAGTTGTCTAGAAAATCCATGTGTCACTTTGTCTATGAGCATGTTATTCAGTATTTGATCTGTATGTGTAGGTTGCTAGTTGTATTTACTATTTACTTCATTAATTTATTGAATATTTCAGAAATTAACTTGTAACTTAATTCAAGTAGGAGAATTAAATCAAGATACTACAATAGGGTTTCTTAGATTAAGAAATTTTCACATTCCCTAGGTCTAGCCCCATTAGGTCACCTACGGCAACAATTTCCTAGGAATCTAGCTAGAGGAAAACTTCTATCTCCTAAAGGCAGCTACGTTGCTAGGTGCCCTCACTCTCCTCAGAACATGGGCCAATTCCGATGGTGGAATCTCCGGATACCTCAAGCCCTAGCTCTAGGATCAAGTTTTTCCTAGGTGTTCCCAAGGATAGAACCTAGTAGGATCAATTTGACCTATCAAAGTAAAAACACTTGTCTGATCCTTTCCCATCACCTTATCTAGGATATGAACATCATTGGTTGCTAAATTCCATCCCCGAACCTGGGTTGGGTCCACTTAGCCCCATGTGGTCCCATTTGGTGTCAAAGGCCTTTCATCAAGGACCATTTGGGAATCCAAGTTCCCAAAGGATTTTAGGGATTGAGAACTTCCTTCATAATTCTTATTCTTCTCCCTCAACCCTTCAATCCCCGTCCTCTCTCCCTAGAAGATAATTCCCTTGCTTAAAAGGAAAGCATGTCCCACTCTTTATTTTGTCTTAGGGAAAGGGTTTCGAGGGTCACTTCCCACCTATTCATTGACCTATACTCTACAAGTGACTTCCTAAACTACCGGGACTCCACCCATCAGTGAAAGTCTGTGAAGAGCAAGGAGCCTTCCTTCAGCTTGCCTTGCACATGCAATTCCTATGGAATTATCTCCATATTAATTAGGAAAATCAACCTTCCTTGATTGCGCAATCCATCATGGCATCCCAATGACTTTATAATTTCACATGGGAAATTTTCTATAAATACAATTGATAGTTATGTTCCTCTGAACTGGGTTACAATAAGGATCAAGGGTCTTTTTATTATTTAAAATAAGATAAAACCCTAAACAACCAAAACCCTATCTCGAGGAGATGTAACACCAAGATTTTATGGGCCCCGTTGGGGTTAGTTGGGCAGCCAACTTCCCGGGGTCGTAACTTGGTCATATGATCTCCGTTTGACGCACATGATACCTCGTTAGAAATATCTCTCCAAGGAATACAACTGCTAATACGATTTCTATGCCCAAACATTTCATGCCTAAAAAACATCGTTTGGGGCCTCAAAACGGCTTTGAAAGTTCAGAACCCAAAAAATTGACAAAAATAGTAAATTGTGCTATAATTAAGGAAACTGAAAAATTGAAAGAGAAAATGGCGAGGGCCCAAGTGGAATAAGCGGGTGGCCACAAATATCCACCTCGATAACCTTTAATCAAATTTCTTGAGCTAACTCAATCATCATGACTTAGTTAATTGACACAAGTTTTTATGAGATGAAATTACAATTTATTGTCCAATTTATTTAAGGGAAAAATAAATTAGACACCTCACATTCCTCACTCCTGGTACATCAAAATTCCTCACCAATGTGGGTGCATTTTTTTTTGTCCTTTCTAGTTGCCAATTTGACTATTTCTTGTTGCAAATTTCAACAATCCCTCTCAATAAGAAAGGAATTCAATCTATCCCCATCCGGTACCTTTGGAATGTTCTGCATCCTACACTTCTCTAGTGTTGCACCTGCAAATCCTGAAACTAAATAGCCTCTGAACCACTGAATCAGTATAATGCATCTGTCATCGGAGTCTTCTGACTGCTGCTAGCTACTGCACCTGTCTAGTACTGGATTCTCTACACTATTGCTGACATCTGCATCCGTGCCCTTTCAACTATTGCTAACTCTATTTGTGCTCCAGTATTTGACACCTGTCACTATGATTTCTGTCTTGCTGACATCTGACTACATCAATCTAACTGATCCTTCCTACTACTGTTTTACTGTGGGCTCCTCGTAGCCAGGTTCGACCCATGAGACACGCCATCTCAATGGACCTTGCCCAAATTTCTTATCTTGGGATTATTTTTACACATAACCCCACCTTACACCTCGAGGTATGGCTGCTCCCTCTTCCCATCTGGCTCGAAATTTCCCCCTCATGGAGGTCTCTGCTTGAGTGGACGCTTCCACTCAGTCTCCTCTCTGCTTCTCCAATTGTGGCAGCTACTCCACAACCTTATGAGACTGCTTCTCACAAGGATGCATGTTGAGAGGTAATTTCTGCTCCCTCTAAACCACCAAGTCTCTAACTTCTGCCTTTATCCTCAAAGCTTTGCATGCATCCGGTACCTCAAGTGCATATAGGTTCTTGACTCGTGCAAAGTGTAATTGTCCTGAAGTTACAAAAAGTTTCTAAAAAAGAGTTGATTTTAAATCGATGATATCTCCCTCATCCGAGCTCCAATTTGACCGATTTTTTTTTTCTATTTGGGTATATTTTCGCAAGGAATCCAAATATTCTATTTGTTTTCGAAAATTTTACACCAAAATATTCAAATATTCTCTTAAAACTCGCCGCCCAAAAAATTCCTGCTCTGATACCATGTAGAAAATCTAACCAACGAGATTCTATGTGATCTTGTAATCTACTAAAACAAGATACTAAATCCTTCCTACAATTTACAGAAACAAAACATGATCACACAATCATATATAAGTAAGAGAAATAAACTATGAATCGCACAACAACATGATGTATTTGGGGAAAGCAACTAATCAAAACCCCTCTATCTCTATTGTGTATTAAGTCAAGGAATCATGAAACAATACAATGCTTATTCTCTCATGAGATTCTCTAGCACTCTGTCAATTGTCTCCCGTTGATCTAGGAAAACTCATTCTAGTAGTTAGCCAATTCTCATCCTTACTTCAGCCTGCCTTGCTCATGCAATTCCTAGGGAATTAACTCCTTATTAATTAGGAAAATCAGTCTTTCTTGATTGCACAATCCATCATGGCAACCCAATGAGTTTATAATTGCACATGGGAAACTTTATTTGAATAAAACTGATAGTTATGTTCCCTTTAACCTCTGTCTCAACTAGGTATTCCTTGAAACTTACATGCATGCAACTATTAATAGTGAAATATAGCTTATCTGATTGATCACTCATTGTGAATTAAATCTAATTTAATTCACTAGACCTCTCACTAGCTCATCACTTAGATATAACTAGTTAAACTGATTTTAACTCATTTAATTGAGTTAATTACACTTTCACTCCACTAATGAATCAACTTCAACTAGACCCCAAAAATATTGGAATCCCTCTAGATGCCTCATATTAGACCCTCAACTTGAATTTCTTGAGCTAACTCGGTCATCATGACTTAATTAACTGACACAAGTTGTTATGAGATAAAATTACAATTTATTGTCCAATTTATTCAAGGGAAAAATAAATTAGACGCCCCACATTCCTCACTCCTGGTGCATCAAAATTCCTCACTAGTGTGGGTGCATTTTTTTTGTCCTTTATGGTTTCCAATCTCATTTTTTCTTGTTGCAAATTTCAACATTTCAGAATTTGATGTGGCCTTCACACAAAGACACCATTGAAATCACATGCCCAGATTCTCATGAGAAACCTCTCTTAAGCTTGATCTGCCAAAAGAGAATCAACAATATGCCATCCTACTTCCTAGCGTAAACTGACCATTAAGGTATGCAACACTATTTTGAACCCTCACATGATGATCTTGCTCTTGGAGGATGATCATGACCTCCCTTTAGCAACCCTTACTCGGCCCTCGTACTCGACCTACTTTAGGACTACATCTCTCTTCACCCCCTTGATGTGCCAGATAGTGGGAATACATGTCAAACATGCTAAGATGTGCCAAGTGATAAGGCATGCCAAGATGCGCAAGGGTGTGTCAATGTGTGTCAGGGACTTTCAAGACAACAAAAGGGAGAAAAAAGTTAAACTACAAGGAAATCAACACATAAGAGGGTTAATAAGTCATCAATTTACCTTTTCCAAGAGGGGCATGCTAGGCACACTAACACTAGGTGGAAATAGGTTCCAAGTGCAAAGTCTTAGTGCATTCTAAGTGCCAAGTATTCCTTTGTTGCTTCTCATCTACTTTCCAACAATTGATCATCACAAATAAATTTAATATTAAACCATGCTAAATCATACCAAGGCATCTCAACATATTCCATACATGCTAAGACTTTCCAAGCACCAATATGTGTCAGGGACTAGTGTTATGCATGTTATGAAGTGGAAGGGAATGTTGAAGAGTGGTAAGGTGTGTTGGAGAGTGATAATGCATGTTGATGAGTGTTAAGGAGTACTAGGAAAAAACATTAAGGGAGCACTAGGTAAAAATTCATGGAAGTTAATGAATATG
This sequence comes from Pinus albicaulis, assembly GCA_034641835.2. Classification (NCBI taxonomy): domain Eukaryota; kingdom Viridiplantae; phylum Streptophyta; class Pinopsida; order Pinales; family Pinaceae; genus Pinus; species Pinus albicaulis. The sequence goes on from JAXQQM020067704.1 coordinate 47,408, forward strand.
AGGAACGTGTACTGCCAGAGACTAGTGTTAATGGTCAGTGTTAGTTTTCATGCCAAGGAGGGAGTGACAAGGTATGCTAAGCATTGGTAAGGCATGCTAGGGAATACCAAGGCATGTTAATAATTCCCAAAGTGTGCTTGGGAGTTCCAAGGTGTGCTAATTATATCATGTGCCAATTAATAGTGCCAAGATATGCCAATACATGCTAGGTGCTAAGGATGTGGCGCAGGGTGCCAGGGTATATCAATATGTGTCAAGGCAACAAAAGGAAGAACCAATAAGAGGGTTAATAAGTCAGGACTCATTCTTTTTGAAAAGGGGCATGCTAGGCACACTAATAATAGGTCCTAATACATGCCAAGTGGCATTGTGTGCCAAGTGCTAATGTATGTCAATGCATTCAACCAAGGTGTTCTAGGGCATGCTAGGGACTATATGCAGCATGCCAACACATGCTAGGAGAGTTCCATGTTGTGTTAGCGCATGCCACCATGTGCTTGGGCGTCAATGTCATCAAAATATGTTATAGGTACAAAGATGTTCCAAGACATGTGGGGTAATAAGAAATGTTAGTGTGTGCCAAAGCATTAATTTAAGGTGTGCCCAGATTGCTGAGGATTGTTAGGTCTTTCTCATTAATAGATTTTTCAGATCCTGATTATGTATTAAATAATATATTTCCTACACACAATAGTGGAACTTTATCTAAATGGAATTTTCTAGATAATAAACTTAATAGATATGAATAATTTGTTGACTCATATGAAATCTCTATTCCACTAGTCATTACTTGAGGGAAATGATACACGCTTATTACTTCTTAAAAAATTGACTGACCCTAACCACTATGGCCTTGGAAATATTATAAAAAATGCTCAAAAATAATGGTATTAAATCATTATCTTTTGACAAAAATTATATTAACAGGCACATAGCGTCATCAAAAACTCATTGGAATGATCAATGATGACGAAAATTTTTTGATCGTCACCAAAAGTAAAAAAAAGAGCATTGGTGAGGGTCATTAAAAGTTCGTCACTAGAAGTGTCACCAAAGAGAGAATTAGTGATGGGCCTTTAATGATCCTCACCAAAAGTGAAATGTCTTTAATGACAGACCATAAAGGTCCATCACTATATACACTTACAGTGACGATTTTTAGTGATCAATGATGACGGACATTTTTTGACCATCACCAAAAGTAACAAAAAGAGCATCAGTGAGGGTCATTAAAAGTTCGTCACTAGAAGTGTCACCAAAGAGAGAATTAGTGATGGGCCTTTAACGACCGTCACCAAAAGTTTCATTGAAAATGTCTTTGGTGACGGACCATAAAGGACCATCACTATATACACTTATAGTGATGGTTTTTTAATGACCGTCACCATATGTGACATTGGTGACGAACCTTAAATGTCCATCACAAGCATGACCCTCACCAATGTGTTTTTTTCTTGTAGTGCCAGTAGAAATGTACCTTCTAAAACTGCGTTGTACTTGTTCTCCGACATTCTGCTATGTAGCATCATTTCATATTCAGCATATGTATTCATGGGAGGCTTGTTTGCCTTGATTATTTGAGTTCTGCCCATTTTTATGGTATGTATTTGCTGCTGATTTACATAATAAAATAGCTCCATGGTTGTCATACATTTTGGTGTAATTTTATTCAGTGTTATTTCCATTATTTTGTTATATATTCCTGTCTTTTCCATTTTGGACTATTACAATGCGCGCGACCCCTGCGCGGTGGTGGGAAACCCACAAGGGGGTTTTTCAGGACTGGGAGGAATCCAAAAAAATGATGGTCCTGTGATTTTAACCTCAAATCAACCCACCCATGGATCTCTTTTCTGGTCTTGTGGACCCAAGGAAGCACTTGGCTATGTGGATGGAGGTATGTAATGAAAGGACTTGGAATGAGTGGGTCCATATGTTTATTCACACCTTAGGACCTATCCCCACCACCTGGTATTTAGATGCGGAGCTACCCTAATGAAATTTCCACTGGGGTACAATGATAGAGGATTTCATGGTGACATTCGGTTTAGTTAGAGGGATGGAAAAGCTCGATGAAGCCTTGCAAGATATAGATTCTCTTGTCTTTGATAAGTCTTTTCCTTGGAAATAATGTGTTGCGGCAGCTTGGGATGCGCAGATGCATGATATTCTCAGCTGTCGAAACTTGTCAGTGGAGGAATGTGAAGAGGATCCCAAGAATATCACCATCCTAGAGTCGTAAGGAGAGCACACAGTTTCAGGACCTATATTGCAGATAATAGATGTTACCAAACCATTAAAGTTGAAGGAAGTCAACATCAAGACGAAGGAGCAGCCTAAGTTGGCCAAAATTGGGGATTAATGGGACGATGATACTATTGGAAATATTGTGGAGCTTTTGACTGAATATCAGGACCTATTCCCTATATATTTATTTGAGCTCAAGGGAATCATTGGAGATTTGGGTGTCATGAAGATCACCTTGAAGCCATATGCACATCCTGTCAAGCAGCGACCCTATCAAATGAACCCTAAGTATAAGTAGAAATTCAAGGAGGTGATAGATAAGATGGTAACCACGGGTGTCATTGAGCCCATAGAGAAGTCTGATTGGGTAAGCCCAATGGTAGTCCAAGAAAAGAAAACCAAAGAGGAGATAAGGATTTGCGTAGACTTGTGAAAACTAAATGATACTTGCGTGCATGATCCCTTCCCTACGTCATTCTCTGATGAAATCCTAGACAATCTGGGAGGTCAAGAAGCATATTCATTCACTGATGGGCTTTCAGGGTACCATCAAATAAGAATTTCACCTAAATATTACAGCAAGAAAACCTTCGCAACCGAATGGGGCTCCTTCCAATACACTATCATGCCATTCGGATTAAAGAACTCCCCTGCCATTTTCTTGCGCGTAGTTGTAGCAGTATTCAAAGAGTTAATACATAAGTTTCTGGAGGTTTATTTTGGTGATTGGAAAATATTCAGATTGGTGAAGAAGCATGTGTCGAACCTGTGCATGATGTTAGATACCTGCAGAAAACACTAGATCTTGTTGAACCTGAAGAAGTGCATATTCTGCATACCTTTTGGAATTTTTTCGGGACACATCGTATGTCAGCAGGGATTGATGGTTGTCTTGACCAAGATTACGGTGATAATCAATTTAGTAGTCCCCACCACTGAGAAACATATGCGCTCCATCTTAGGGCACATGGGTTACTACGAGAAGTTTATTCAAGGGTACGCCTTCATCACTGCTCCAATGGAAAAGCTACTAAAGAAGGATGTGTCATTTTTTTGGGATTAGGAGTGTCAGAAGAGTTTTGAGCTTCTGAAAGAAAAGATGGTCACTGCACCTATTCTAATATATCTAGATTGGGCGAAGGTCTTTCATGTACATGTGGATGCATCAGGAATAGCCCTAGGATTTGTCTTAGCACATCCAGGAGAAGGAGACATTGATCATCCAATTTCTTTTGCTAGCAGGAAACTCTCTAGCGTAGAGTGCAACTATTCTACTACCGAACGAGAAGGACTAAAAATGGTGTATGCCCTGTATAAATACAGACACTATCTATTGGGAGGAAACTTTCAATTGTTCACTGACCATTCAGATTTAAAATAAATGGTCAATAAGCCTGTGTTGTGAGGGAATATTTGTATATGGTTGTTGCTATTTCAGGAGTACGATTTTGAGATTATTGTGAAGCTCGGGAGACTAAACATAGGACCTGATGACTTGTCTCGGATTGAGAGTGGGGAAGAGCCAAATAGTCTAGAAGAAGGATTACCAGATGCACAGATGCACATATCAAGGTGGTTGACGAGAACTTTTTGGAAATTATTCACTTTCTGACCACAGAGACGACACCTAGAGACTATTCAGTACAATAGAAAAAGGAGTTGGTGGCCTGCGTAGTTGATTTCTCTCTAATTGAAGGGCAATTATACAAGTTGGGAGAAGATGAGGTATTGCAGAGGTATGTATTAGAACATGAGAGACAATATATCTTGGGTGAGGCCCATGGAGGGGTGGCAGGAGACCACGATGCAGGGAAAGCCACTGTGTAGAAGGTGCTGAGGGATGGGTTGTGGTGGCCCACATTGCATAGCGACGCACATGCATATTATCGAGCCTATGATGCATGCCAATGAATCGAGAAGCCTTCATGCAGAGATGAAATGCCCCTACAACCTCAGATGGCTTTATAGGAATTCAAAAAATGGGCTATAGAATTTGTAGGCCCAATCAATACCCCAGGAAAGAAGACCAGTGCACATTACATCATTACTGCCACTGACTATGTAACCATATGGGTGGAGGCAAAGGATGTGAAGGATTGTACTATAGATACCACTATGCATTTCATCTTTGAGCATATTCTGACCAGGTTTGGCTACCCAAATATCTTAATGAGAGATAGAGGTACAAATTTTTTTAATGAAACTATTGAACCTTTGACGGAAGAATTTTAGATCCACCATGCGAAAGGCACCCCATATCACCCACAAGATAATGGTGCAGTAGAGGCTTTGAACAAAATTTTGGAGAATGCACTAACTAAGGTTTGTAATTCCGATAAGAGTGACTAGGACATGCAAATCCCCTCAGTTCTATGGGCCTATAGGACTACATGCAAGAAATTGACCGGGAAGACTCCTTTCAGGATGGTCTATGGACAGGAGACCATCATGCCCATGGAATATATTTTCCCCAGCCTACGCATTGCAAATTTTATAAATATGGAGGAACCTCACATCATGGAGGAGTTCTTGGCGCAGCTGGTTTCCTTGGAAGAAGATTGGTTTATTTCTAATTTTCATCAGCAAGTATAGAAGTCACATGAAAAATCTTGGCATAACCAGCACATCCGACAGAAAGTATTTAAGGAAGAAGAATTGGTGTTACTCTATGAAAGTGAATTTGCGTGCCACTCAAGGAAGTTCTGTAAGCACTGGTTGAGGCCGTATATAGTAAAAGAGATTAGAGATGGTGGTGCAGTGCATTTGGCTACACTACGTGGAGACTACCTGCCTGAGCATGTTAATAGAAGTCGTCTGAAACCTTATAGGGACAACCTGACACCTACCAAATGACTATATGGTTGGAGTATCTGCATTAAAAACATTGAACCCACTATGAAGTGAAGGCGTAGTCAGGTGCAACGGGATCCGATTGGTAGTGCAGGTAAGAAGACACGGGAAGGTGTGAAAAAGGCATAGGGGTAGTGCGTAGCTAGAAAAACTAGCCATTGGAATAATAAAACTAGGTGAAAAAGCGATTTTACCGTTGGATGGAGCAGGTATTTGGCATTTAATGTAGCGAACTTGGAGGATTTTTTAATGTTTTCTCAATGGTAAGTCTCATTTAATGCTAATCCAATCGTTTTTACCCATGGTGGCCTATATAAGGAGGGGCGCAGGTCATAATTGGTTCCTTTTCTCTCTGATGATCTTATGCTCTGTGCCTTATTGTTAATTCTGTGTTTCTTGTAACCACACCATCTGTATGTTTGGGTGAGCTACCCCTTTCGATAGAAGCAACCTCGAATTCATCTTCCGCGCAAGTCCGACGACTAATGACCCCACTAAGTCATCGCCCAATATTGCCTTTGCTGAGATAGGATCTAAAGATGTTTTCTAAGTAACACTTGATGTCAAAGAGTTCATTTCCACACCAAACAAAGGAAAGGGAAAGGGAAAGGGGAAGGAAAATTGAAAATAACAAGGTATGGAGAAGGGGAAGGGGAAAGCCATGAAGTGGGCTTCAGCGAAGCCGCACACCTCCCCTAGGATTGTGCACTCCCCTAGGCAGGTGCCCCAAACACGCTCACCCAATCCCTCAAAGAAACCTATGTCGGGCTAGGAAGAAGCTCTGCTAGTTGCTCCGCTCTCCTCACTACCAGTGTATGTTAAGCCAAGAAAGCCAATAGTGTGCACCCCCAAAAACGTATATGTTGTTCGCGAATATCTCCAAATGCCGCTAGTCCCACAGGAGGTCCCTTTCATTGGGGAAATGTTTGGCAACATTGCGTCCATTAAGTTTCATGACCATGATTTAGCTAATGAGGACACCTTTCCGCATCTGGCCCCTAAATTGTATCTCAAACAAGTATTGTATGACAATGTACCAAAGATGGAACCAATGTCGTGGGCATGCAGGTTGCAGGCCTCAGGAATCTTGAATTTTCTATGCATCCCCTACTTTGGACAGTATTCTATCACTAGTTTAGTCATATGACAGTTGCTCGCGCTGATCCATGATGACTACTTATGGATCCAAGGCCTCATCCCTCTCGACCTTGCGCTAATTCACATGATCACTATCTTGCCCATGAAAGGGCCCCATCCCATTAGGGGGTTTGGGAAGAGTAATGAGAAGAAGGTGGCTAACAACGTCTGAGAAAAATACAAGGTGGACCGCGACAAGCGACGGTTCTTAGTGGAGAGCATCATTGACCCAAGAGTGTGTTGGGAATTTTTCTACTTGGGTGTAAGCTGATGCACAAGTGTAGGCCATCATCTGTCCCTACATATGTTATTCATTTGGTGGGGAAATGCGAGAAGGGGGTTTGTTACAACTGGTCGCAGTACCTATGTGAAGAATTCTTAGACAACGTGTGCAAGGAACAGGACCAGTGAAAGCCTTTATGCTACTCTTGGTTATTGCTATTCATCGCCCTAGTCATGTGGGAGACACCTGACGACGCGGTGCTCCCTGAGCTTGAACCCGACGTTTGTGAAGGAGCACGCTACGCGGACCTATGGGACTCTTAGGACTCGTAGCGCATCAAGGAGAAAACATGATTTTGGGTATTATTTGATGGTGCACTGGCAGTGGCAATACATTCCAGGCCGTGCTTGTCACTTGTGGTGTATGAGAAGTATAAGTGCATTGTTGACTTTCATGTCACCGCGCACAATGTGAATATTAGGGCACACAAAGATCCCATACAGTACAACCTCCCATACATTGTCACCAAGGCAGAGGTCGACCAAGTCGTCGCAACATGGCCTCTTGCATGGAATATTGGCCCCAAATCCTCTGCCCTAGTCATAGTGGGCACGTCTGGAAAGGATGTAGTGCCAAAGGATGTTGTCCCACCAAGTACCATGAAGGAAACAGAGCTACGGTCCATAGAAAATACGACCACCAAGGAAACCCCCAAGGACGCCACCAAAGGGGTAGAGCATGAGCTGCAACATAATTTTGATACTAGCAGAGTTGGTGGGGAGAGTGTGGATCCCCCACATGGAAAAAGCGCGCTGGAGAGCCTCCCAAAAGACAGCGAAAGAAGCGCAAGGGTGAAAATTTCGGGGGAGAAACATAAGTTACTTTGACCGAGGAGGATCTGGAAAATATCGTCGATGCCATAGCCACTACATCCAAAGATTGATGGAATGCCCTTGAAGATCAGCAAAAGGCCACGGTGGAGGATTTACAGTCCAGGCTACAAGTGCTCTAGCTAAAAGCGGACACCCTACAAGCCAACGTGAACCAGGCAAGGTTGATTCAAGTGAGGTTGCTAGCCACAACCATCGTCAGAGCAACTGAAATTAGGATTTTCCCCTTCCCAGGTGTAGCATTGACAGTAGAACCACCATATTTCTATGCGCAAGTCCGAGCATGTGCTGAGGTCGACCTCAACATTGAAAAAATAATGGGTGGGAAACTACATGCTCTTCAGTTGTTCATCTCTACTAATCTCCATAGCATATAAGTACATGCGCAGAAACAATTAAGTGAGGCTGAGAAGAAAATTGCTACCAAGGCTATTGAATCTCCCCAAGCAAAGGAACCACAGGTCGTGGCAGTCACACAACAAGCAGAGTTAGAGCACCTCATTGACCAGTTATGTGGAGACATGCCGGAAGTAATTCATGCCTCTGCTACGCTACAGGCCAAGATTGAGGGCATGGTGGTTGCGTTGAAGGCATCCAGATCAAGGTAAAAACCATCAAAGAATACTTGGAGCAACAGATTGTCGTGCTGCAGGCCAAGCGGTAGTTGAAAACCCCTCTAGAGGTGCGAGCTGCACTGGTGAAGGAATTGAAAGGAAGTGTTTCAGCACACATCACCAAGGGATTCAAATTTCTAGACACCACCATGGAACTATGGTCAAATATGCAACGTGACCCCCTTCTCCGAAAATTTAACTAGGAGCTATGCCAAAAAGAGATGGAATTTGAGCAAATGGAAGCCATCATGCCAACCCTTGTTGCAGCCTAGCACTTAGCATGCCTTCACACCAGCCATGCTCTAAGGGAGGAAATAGAGGTGCTATGCCACAAGAAGCAAGTCCTCAGTGATTATCTGAAGCCATGGGTGGGTGAAGCACTCAAGCTCTTACATGACCTAGATGCGGCAATCAAACAGTTGAACCAGACATTGGACAATGTCACTGCAGCTACTGAAGGACCGACTTTCAAAAAGTTGGTCGATATAGTGTAGAACACAATTGCACATAGTGAGGGAATCTTGCCACCATTTTCATCTACCATCAAGTAGCTCCAAGCCAAGATGAAGACCCCACTACCACTGTGACTCAGGACTAGTCAGAAGATTGTGTTGGGAGCCTATTGCACTGAGGTCCCCTGACAACAATTTTGATATATTTTTGTAATATTTTGTAATATTTTAGTTTGGTGCAGGGGCTTTGGGGTGGGTCAAATCCCCTAATGAATTGTAATGGATTAAAGGGTAGACCAAGGGGCCGCAAACCATGGTTTTCATACCATAGAGTAGCACTAGCTAAAATAGTATAAGTAGATGAATTTATCTAGTCTAGAAGTAAGTTTTGGTGAAGTATGTCTGAGAATATTGGATCTGTGATACATTGTGCAGACTTGTCTTGGTAAAGGGCTCCTACTGGCTATGTGTGTGGAGACCCTAGTCCTACTATGTGTGGACCCCGATCGCTGTGTGTGCGGGTGTATAGAAGATTTTGTAAGTAGAAACTGAAGTATTAATAAACGAGAAGACATTTTGCTGATATTGGAATACTTTTGTGTTCTGTTATGATTTAATCTGTGTGTTGAATTCCTGTTATTTCTGTGTTATCTCTGCAATAGTAACTGTTGATTATAGATTAAGTGCAGACCTTTAATAAATGGTTGAAAGGAAATGAGTGCATAGATCTGAGTTATACTATTCCTGTTAAGTGTTTATCATATTATTTACAAGTTGCGCAAGTTAGTGTGTTACACTGATTGTTAAGGGTTTCTGGTTAGGGTTTTCTCAACGCATGCCTGTTACAGATCTCACGACCCCCACTTCAATTAATTCTCTCTCTCTCTCTCTCTCTCTCTCTCTCTCTCTCTCTCTCTCTCTCTCAGGGTGTGCAAACCTGGTTCCAACACCCTCCCATACTACTTCGGGTGATACCTTAACCTATGCATGCAGGCCATTGCCGAAAGGACCAGTAGTATAGGGGTTTTTTGGAAAACATTAAATCTGAACCTAGCTAAAGACCCTTCAAACCAACATATATGGATGTAATACCTCCATGAGATATGTTATAGAGATCCAATAAGCGAGATGGCTGTCATGTCATTATGGTTGTTATGTTGTTATGTTTTCATGTTTGTTTCTTCTCAACAGGTTTATCACTATATATATGGCAATGAGATAAGTTATAGATCTCCATGTGTAGTATGTTTAAGTTCTTTCAATAGTCATTTTGGTTGTAGGTGTCATTAAACACCGATGACGGTTTTCTCCCAAGGGGGAGGGTTTTATACAATCCCTGGTTAAAAATCCATGTAATAAATTTAATAAAGGAAAAATAATAGCTACGGGCATGGGACACATATTCCAAGGTGAGTGGTGGGAAAAACATCCTAGTGGGTGTTAACTTGGTTATTATGGCTAAAGGAAATTGGGAAAGGCAATGGCTAAGGATTTAGAAAGGAATGAGGAATTTATTTCCATTTTATTTATGAAAATAATGGAAAATAGGATAAAAGGAAGGTGAAAATTCATAGGTTGCATGTGAGGAGGAAAGCGAAGGAAAACAATGGAAAATATAGGAAAATAGAGGCATAATTAATAAAAAGTATTATGAGGATTAGTTGGTACCTTTTGGTCAGTTCAACTTCTGGAATTTCAATTTTTGGAGCTCTCATTTTCTTTCTCTCTCTCAGATACTCTTGGACAGTTAGAGTTTTGTTGGAGCACTCTTGGAGGAGTGTGGCATACTTTGGATTTGGAACAAGAAGGAAAAAGAGAAGAAGGAAAACACTGAGGGCATCAATATCAATAGCTACTATGGGTTTTTATTGGAGGTACCGAGTTGTATGTATTATTTCCTTAATAGTTTTGGCATGCTTGGCATAAGCATGTGGTTTCCTCATTATTATTTGTCACTGGCATGGAGGATTTCATGGATTAACAATGGTTTTTCCTATCCTTGATTTCCTGTACAACCATGGTGTTGTGGGATCCTTTCCATTTTTTTTCTAGTTGGTTTTGATGTTCCTTTGGTAGTTGGTTGAGTTATTAGTTCCTAGAGCCTTGGCTAGAAAAACGTTGTAGAGCCCTGTAACAACTTAGGTTGAGTTACTAGTCCTGGAGTCTTGGTTGGACAAACGCTCTGGAGCCTGACAACGACTGTGGGTTGAGTTACTAGTCTTGTAACCTTGGTTGGAAAAAATACCCTATATCCCTCGATAGCTTGGGTAGAGACCAATCTGGTTATGGTTAGTGATTCCTGACCGTGAGGTGCAAACACTGGTTGAATTTTTAGGAGGTTTGGCCTCTAGAAGCCCAAGTTTAGTTTTGTTGGATTTTTTTCATGAGATCCCACATTAATGCTTGGAATATGGCATGGGGGTGATTAGATGAAAGAAAAAAATTGGTTCATCCAATCTATGGTCGGGTGGTTCGTGGAAGTCTCGAACCTGGTTGGCCTTCGAATTTATTATTAAGATATTCTTATTTTTGGTATTTCATGTGTAAGTGTATTGGTTTATATGTGGATTTTATGGTTGATGTATCCTTTTTATTTTTTTTGTTTATATGTTGGTTATGAGTATGTTCTATCATAGTGATGATGTATAATGGCCATTATGTTTTAATGAATGAACAATGAATACATGACCTAGTAGATGATATTGCAGCTAATGTGATAAGGCATAAATGTTTCTTAGAAAATTTTAGATAAGTATGAGAACCCTATACTTAGATCTATTTTTATAACCTGTAGGATGCATAATTGTGACATGTTTAACGAAATTTTTGTCATGGCTTGTAAAGGTCTAGTCAAATCCTTGATCAATTTTGTTATCAAAAGAAATGTCTTCATGTATTTTATTAGTTCTAGAATTTTCATGAGTTTCTGGGAAGTGACTGGGTCCTAACCCTAAAAATTAGTCTTAAATCATGTAGTCACCAGAATAGCATTGGCAGAAAAGGCCTACACTAAAACTCAGGAAGGCTCATGGGAACTACTAGGGATCTTAGTTAGTTGGAGGGCTTGGAAAGGCAATAACTGGGGCTCTAGGTCAACAAAAATGTTGGGTTCCCTAAGGGGTTGGTCACCTATAAGGGTGGGCTAGCTCCTAAAGGTTATGTAGCATGTTTGGAAGGTTATTTTGGTTGTGTTCTATTGGCTCCACTTCTTTAAGGTGACCTAGGAGGTTAAAATACATCATAATGGCATCTTGTCACATGTTTACCCCGGTGAAGAGGTTAGCTTGGGTAAATGTGGGAGAGGGTGTTATAACACTAATCCAAATAATTATACAATATCAAAAGAGGTTCCCCCTCTTGTCCTCAGTGATGAGGATAATTAGAAAAAGGGAAAAAAGTAAAATGTCAAAACATTTCCCCTTAATGATAAGAAATTTTAGCAACAAACCAAGTGAAAGTAGGAAGCATTTTTGAGATTAAGAATATTGGTAACTCAACCTATTCTTTGGAGAATAATTTAAAAAAAATGTTGGGCTTGAACTCCCATGACTTTTCACAGGCACAAAAATTTTCGCTAAGATCATTGCCCCTAAGAGTTCTTCTCTTGAAATTAAATTTGGAAAACTCTGTTGGAAATCAGGACAATATTGAGAGGGGGGGTGAATCAATATTGTAGTGATTTTCACTTATGTAATGATATTAGGACACCATAAACAATTTATTCATATGAGCATGACATGAAATAATTTCACTAACACAATGAAATTTCAATAACACACAAATTATTCAAAACTTTACTTCAATTCCTTAACAAGGAAGGCTACAACTTACTGTTGCAAAATTATTTTCCACAACCAGTAGGAAGCTACGAATTCTTAATTTATAAGCTACAACTGAATGGAGATACAACCCGTACCTACTACAAGGAGAACCAACCTCTGATCTGCAAGATACAACTTGCTTGACATCAATGATCCATCTTTCATCCATTTTCAAACTAGAACCATGAATGCCACCTCTACGTACAAACAAAAAAATCCATCCTTCTTCCTCAATCACCAATACCTTCAAAAGAATTTCGTTATTTTTCACACCAACAACATCACCAACTCATCTTGCATCACATTTGTTACACAATTTCAAAAAATTCACACTTGCAAAATTCCTCAATTGATTATGCTTGTAAAGAAATTGGCTTGATAATTTTGGATTTTGTTCTTTTTAGTTAACTTCACTTGAATCCTCACATGAGACTCGAATTTTCTCCTTTGTCCTATTCATTTCAGAAATATGGATGTGCTCTCCAAGTTTTAGACTCAAATTCTATTGTTCTAAAGTCAAACTCTGAGTTTTTCTATTGATTTGGCTACTGTGTCTCTTAACAAGATTTAGTTGTAGTTTTAATACAATTCCAGATTTAGTTTTGTTGTTATTTTGGAAAAAATTCCTAATTCCAAGATGCTAACTCATCCATCCATGATAGAATATTACCACACTATTTTATTCAAAAACATTGTGATACATATCTTTCGACTTGTTCAAGGTTAAGGCACTAATCCTTTTTCATCATGCACGTGTTCTCTTTTATTATACCCAAAGGATTTATATTAAGAATGCTTCCAAATTTCCACTTAAGCACTTTAAAAATTGTGTGCATGTGGTCACCAAGTGCCACAAAATCTCGTCCTGGTGCTTAGTTTAAATTTTGTGGGCCTAATTCTCCATTAAGCCCCTTTCACGTTGGCCCCTTGTATATTTTTGCCATGAAACCTCATTTCGTGACCTTTGCCTTGGTCATTTAGGCACTTAAACTCTTTTAAGCCTCTAAGGGATTATTTTCTTTATTAACTCTTCCACATATGTAGTCTCTACTTCATGGAACCTTTTTCTAGCACTTAACTTATGAACCTTTATCTTGGTGATTAAACTTGTGCCCTTTTACAAACTTCTAGGCTTTATTTAGTGGTATTTGGTGTCAATGGGGTATTCCTTCTCTACTTCTAATTGGTTTCCAATGAAAAAATTATAGCCTCTGTGTCTTGGCATATATCTCTCAATTATTCCACTCTACTATATTAATTTTCTTCTGGGATTTACCTTGTAGGCTTAGTTGTCAAGTGGGATTTGCCTACTACACCTCTTATTGGTCACTTTTATACTACCTGTCAGTTCCAATATGTTTTGGCTCTATTTTCCCAACCATTTCCTTATGTGTTCTTCTAGGATCATTCCTTAGGGTTGACATGTCCCAACATAATCCTAAGACTACATCATGCGCCAATCAATACACACCTAGGTTGAGTTGGCTTTGACATGGCCACGTCCACTCGATGTCTAGTTAGCTCGTCGATTCTCCTATCTATGCCACTTCAAGTCCTTAGGGGTACTGCTAGTAGGATGAAATCATGATGATGCCACTCATACCACATGGTGCCTTTTGAGTGGTGGCACGTTTCACCTTCAAATGGACCACTTGGGTACATAAAAACATTGATTCTAGATGTCACATGTCCACCCCTCATTGAGCCATGTCACTACTTACATCATCATCAACTTGTGCACCTTGTAAATCAATCAAATGTTGACATGTATCTACTATCAAAGAAGAGATAAATGGGTCTTGCAACCTTATCTTCGACCATATTACTTTTTTGAATTTTTTTAATAAAACCTCTAGGTTCAATCCTTTTAGCTGCTATGGACTCTACCATGCTAGCCCAATTTTTATTTCATTGGATCCTGATTCACTTCATTGTTCCAACTCTGACTCTTTGTGTACCCTTTGTAACCTCCAAGATAGCCTCTATGGGCTTAGGTATTATGTGGAGATCCCTTGATTAAATATTTTTCAATGGCAATTCTTCCACTACATTGATCTAATTGCCACCATAAACCCTTAGCACTATCAGCTCATAACTCATCGCTTGTGATTTTTATTTTTATTCTAGGCTATTATCGTCGAGCTCCCATTGGTAGGTTGCGCTATTATGTTAGCTCTACCTTAAACTAATCACCATGCTCCCCATTTTTGTGATTTTTCCCCATGTATGTTAGGTCCTTTCGATACCTGCTCTTCCAACAACATTGTCATATTTTATTGTGTGCCAAAACTATCATGCGCTCCAAAGCACCTCCAAATAACTTTAAAAATACACAATTTGACTTTGGTAGTTCTGCAAATTTGAATGGTTCTAACTGTCAATCCAGGAGGTCATTTATATATTTTCACATACCACTGGAAATATGAGTCAGAGATATATTGCTTTACTTGGGTTCCATTTTTTCCTGAGATATTTTTTGCACTAGAAATGCTTTCAAAATTCTATGCACCATTATTCACTAGTGTTAATATTAATCCTTCTTCTTGTGCCTGAAATTGAACACACGTGTCCTTCTTTTCCATATGTTATCACCAAAATCATACCTGATTGGTTGCTGATCAGATAACTTCAGTGTAACTATTTCAAACCAATCTTGTGACCGAGGCTTAGCCTCCTCAAACTAAGACAACTCTCTCAAGGGTTAATGATATTGAATAAATATGTAGAAAGATAACTCTATGTGGGGTAATAAGCAGACAAATGATAGATATTGGTTGCAAATCACATCAACAAGTGCACATTGGGCTTATGGGGTCAAAATAGCTTTAGAAAAATGACACAATCTACTTAGCATGGAAGTCAAGGCATATCAGAGTTCTAGTCAAGAGATACACATGTGAAACAGTAAAAAGAACACAATCAGTTTGTCTATATAGGAATTCAGAGCATCAAATATGAATTATGAGTAACATAAACAAACACCATTTCCATAGGATAGTAATAAGATGCAATTATAAAAATAACACAGTAGAAATATTTATGAATCTCAAGTTGGCTAAGTATAAAACTCTGTATTAAGATGAAAACCATTCACTTACAATAAACACAATCTCTTGCTAAAAATGTCCAACCCCTCACTAATTTGACTTCTTGGTTTTAAATAAACCTTTACAACATGATATGAACTCATATTCTGCTATATACTTTGAATTCCTAACTCTTGAAACCTTTCATAACCATATTACATGGGATTTATTACAAAAAGACTGCTAATATACTAAACAGTCCTAATAAAAATAGGATTCAAACTCTTAATCACCTATCTATAACCACCTTATCTTAATTAAGTTACATCCTTTGCCAAGTGTACTAACACATGGTCGAATCTAGAGGACAGACTTCAACTCTTCATGACCATGATGCTGACCTCCATCAAAATAGGAACAGTCTCTTGTTTTCTAGGCATAGGTTTCCTTACACTTCTTAAAACATTCTGACCACCATGAACTCATTATTTCGAGTTCCTTTGCGTTGGAAATTGAAATAACACCTGCAAGAATGCTCCCTAAGCTCCAAGTGTCCAAAAAATATCATTAAATTGTTCAAATGAGCTGAAACAGACTGCGCTACGAAAACAACACAGTTTCGTAGTGCCTTTCGTAGCGCTAATTTTTAACCTTGTTTCTTCAAATTTTTGATTTCTTTCCTCAAGGATTGTCTTCATTATCTCTTAATACATCTTCCTTAGCAATTTCATATCATAATTCAAATTTTTTCCATTCAAAATTTGATGAGAAAGAGTGAAAAAAGATGCTACAGTAGTTTCGTAGCGCTTTTTACTCTTTTTACATAGTTTGCGCTACGAAACTACTGAGTGAGAAGTTTTGTCCAAATTTTCTAAAGTGGAGAATGAAAATGTGCCAAAAACTCAAAATCAACCTGATTCCATCATTTTAAAAACATATCAAGTGAAAAACACAGTCATTCCAACCTTTATGACTTAACTTCTTGTAGATTTCTCCTGTTTTTTCCTGAAAAATAGGTCTTCAGACAGAGCCTATATCTCATAATACATGATTTAGTTTGAGAAATGGAAGGATTTTTTTGTAGGCCATTATGTCTTGAATAAAAACCTCTCTTGGTTTTTTGAAGTACTTCTCTTGCTGTCCAGGAACTGCCTTTGAAAAACATGTGTAAAATAGGAAAACTTTGTTTTTTCAACATAGGGCTTCAAAGAAATCCTTGTATATCCAAAATTATAACACTTGTGAGAAAAGTGAGAGAATTTATTGTATCTGGGGCTGTGATGAAGACAAACCTCTTTGATAATTCCAAAAGATGTTTTAATTTGGCTAGAAACTACACTTGAAGTTAAATATTGGACAATTTTGTAACAATATTTTCGTAGCGCATTTTAATTTATCAATTTCTCCAACCTCCTAATGAATTTGATGAAAATGCGAGAGGTTTTTGTAGTTAGGTTTTTTAGGAAGTAAAATTTCTTTCAGTGTTCCTAAATTCATTTTCAGTTTCTTAGAAACCTCCTTGGAATTTGAATGTTCAAAACCATAAAACAGAGTTTTTGCTTCATAACTTTCAGCAATTTCATAGCGCAAATCAACTTTTTTGAACTAGTGGCACTACGAAAATGAGGTTTCTTGGATAATTGACCAGTTTTGACATCAGAATTTTGGAAATGACTCACAAATGGAAATTATGGATATTTGACAATGAATGGGCCTTAAAAACGACTTTATTTGAACTTATGGATGGGCTTTGAACTTATGACAATCTAACCTACCCTTGATCAAAACAAAAATTAAATTTACTTCTAAACCTAATATGAAACATGAACAAAAAAAAACATGACACAATGATGTTTTGAAAATTTTTGGGTGATAATAGTGGCTCCACTTGGGATAGTGTGCCCCTGTGGTACACTAAGAACCAGTAGTTCCAGTGCTACTATCCATCTTCTTGGAATAAAATCTTTGAAATTTTACCAAGTCTTCTTCAAACTGTTATAGCCTTCACCTCGGGCTTCAAGCTTGATGATGACTATAGAAGAACCAAATATGTACCTACTAAAAATATGCTCTGTTGCACCAGAATTATAATCTACGAATAAATTACTCTTCCCTAGACGGGTGCTAGTCTAGAACAACAGGTGAAAGACTATACTATTATTTCTCCTAACTCAGAATAGATATACAGAGAGGATTGGAGGCTTACTTGTTCAGTCGCTTCCAAATGGATCCTTATATCGCTTTTGTTGCAGCTTCAAATTCAAGCGGTTTGTGAGCTGAATGCTTCCTGCAAGAAAGAACACTAAAACAGTAGAAGATGCAATAATATAGATATCTATTCAAGCTTGTTAGCTATATCAATAAAGCATAAACTACATTCATCAACCAAGATCTTACAATATAGAAAATCAAAGTTAATAAAGATGCATGTAGGTAAAAATAAGAAGTACTCTTTAATGATGATAGAAGGAGAGGTTACAACCTAGTGACTGATTTGAAGTGACCTTCGAACATCATTCCCAAGCCTCATCACAGTATAAATCTCTCCAGCAGCAGCTTCACAAATCTACCTCTCAATTAAAAATCCTCCAACATTTCTCTACTCAAATTATTCCCTCTCAAACACTTAGATATGTGTTCAATTTATAGATGAACTGTAGGGTGTTTTACAATCAATAACTTTCCAAAAATAGGCAAGACATGTTTCCATTCATGTAGATGTCAAATGGACACTTGGATCTGAAGGTTGACACATGTGAACTCTTCTAGAAGGCACTGGCCAAGTGGAGATTCCATAAAAATGAGAATTTCACTCCCAATGTGACCAATGCACCTGTGAATGTCGAGAAGTTCTTTGCAGAGCAACCTTACATGGGGCTAACTGCATATGAAATGCACTTAGGCCCCTTAGAGCCTGTGTTGGTGAGCTCTTGTTTGCTAAATAATAAGCTTCAAACCATGGAAATCTTTGCTTGATGAAAGTCTTGCTTGATTTGTCTTGTTTCTTGTCTTATGGCATATAGCAATTGAAATGATGGGGAATGAGAGACCCTTGATCATTGGTCTTAGAGATGATTCCCGATTAACTAGGTCATTGGGAATGGTGCCCAAATTGACCTATAACAATTGCCCCCTAAAGCATGAGATCCAAAAAATAAGAAAATTTGATTGAGATGCTTTACACTTTGATGAGTCTGGAAACGAAGTGGAGTGGTCACCTGCATCAATCTTACAATACATTACATCATGATATATCCTCTTTTGATCATAATTGTTGAGGGTAGGCATTCCCATGTTCAACACATAAAACAATCTAATAACATGTGCATAATTCAGAAAGTCGTCTACATTGGAATGTTGCCCAGATGCAGACATGCCTACAGATATAGGCCCATGTTTGGATGACAATCTGTATGTAAGGTCACCGTACAGATGATGTGTACAATAATCCTTAAATCATAGCACGGATGGATGAAACTAGATCCAGGCTCTTCTTATCTCATTCAGTCGATCATTCGGGTACAAGTCTAGCCATGTGAATATATGATTTGTAGTCGAAAATGGAAAGACATCATTTGATTACCAGCCAATGATGTGAGCTGTTAACAAATGCGAGAGAACCACCATTAATGTCAATGGAAATCAAGGTACTGTAGTACATTTCGTAAGGCGTGAATAGATGATTTGATGTCAAACGCCAAAAAAAATATTTTGGTCAAAGGTCCAGAAGCGAGGATCATGTTGATGCTGTAACAAGCCTCATGGTACTGGAATCTAATGTTTCTAGGTGAACTTCTTGGATATTTATTTGTCGTCGACAGGAAGTCACCTTATTACAAAACAGGAGTTACTAATTTCGGAGACAAGGGTATGACTTGATATAGCAATTTTCAGGGATGACGGTCATGAAAATGAAGGTTTAAGAGTATTTATTCTCTTGAACATATCGGCGACACTATGATGAGTTGGCAGCATTGACCCAAAACCTAAGTGAAGGTATGATGAACCATAGGTGTGAATGAACCTTCAAGATGATTACCCAACCCAAACAGTCACAGACATGGAGTGAAAGAAGTGTCATGTTCAAGAGCGACTTGCTACCAAAAAGAAACTTTGCTTACTTTTCCCAAATTTTCCTCGGTCATTTGTTGACTAATACCTCTTTATTTTTTAACAAGCTTGAGGAGGATAACATTTTCTTGATCTATAATTCAACCCTTCGGGCGAATAAAGTATTTCTATTTAATAATTTAACGAGTCTAGTGATGAATGAAACTCAATTCTTTCCACGATCAACAAGCCCATCGCTATTTTATGTTTTAACGAGCTTAATGACAGTGATAGCACGATCCTTTTTCATATTTAGAGAGTTTGAAAAAGAGGACAAAAGAGAACTCCATAAGTACTTTTTCGTAAATTTATCTCTCAGATTCAAAAAATTGTAAAATAGTATCTAAGAGAACCTCTTTGGTCATGTTTAACCAAGGTATTCATTTTTCGTAAATAATCCTTCTCAGTCCGGAAAAGGGTTAAACTTATACTAAGTAGGTATCGATTCATTCACTTTAACGAGCTCGAAAATACAAGTTCTCGGCAATCTTTTCACATTATCGGAGTCTAAAAAAAGCTGAAAAAAGACTCCAGGGGTTCCTTTTTTGCTGTTATAGAAGCTCAAAAAAGAGATAAAAGTGCGCGCTTCAAATCCTTTTTCATTTTTAACAAAGCTCAAAAAATCAGGAGAAAAAGTATGCTTTGTGGTGAATTCATTCTTTGAGTAAATCTGCATGACTAATTTGTTCATAAATTGTATTTCCTGTTCAGAACAACATCAAATGGATTAAAAATACCTGTTTCATGATAAAAACATAATAAAGCTATAGTCATAGCAGTTTCACTATTCATTTTTACCATTCCATTGTTACCATTTGCATTTTGGAGCTTTGAACCTAATTTTTCCCCCAAACTTTAGTCGTTGATTGCTGTTGTTTCTGTGGACAAATTTCATCGCCGTTTGATCCAGGTTAGTGCCATGAACCTCCCCTTTCCTTCAGTATTCATTTCATTTCCATTATTTGCAATTTTTTAGGGTTTTGAGGCCCCTAGGGTAAATTCTGCCCAAAATGAGGGCAACGCACCCCTGAATGTCGAAACCTATGTTGCATAGTAAGTACAGTGAAGGGTACCTGCATGTGCAATGCACTGTCTCAGCCCAAGGAGTGCGCTGGGCGCATTTGAAGTTTTTGGTTTTCATGCTGTGTCCAAAATTTGCTATTTTTTTGCAATGATTGCAATCTAATGGATCTTATGGTTTATTTTCAGGTTTCCATCAGATTATAATGACGATTACATGGAGGGAAAGAGAATATGAAGAACAAGATATGATTTCCTTGAATGATCCGGGTACTGTAAGAGCGTTAAGAAATGTTGGACTACTTAAGCACTTCAAATTTTTTGGAATGAGGCAAAAAATAGAACTCTTGGAGTTCTTAGTTCGAGCATGGGATTTGGCAATAGAGGCATTTCACATTAAGAACAAAGTGGTTCCCATAACAGTTGAGGATTTGTATTTTCTCACAAGTTTTTCAAGGAGAGGTTTGCCCATTTCTCTCATAGGATCTACCATTAGAGGAGAGACAGTGAGGGATTATGTTATGTAGTATTGCTATCCAGGGTCAGAACCTAGCAAAGATGGAAAAATAAACATCAGGGATGTTAGGGATTTTCCTTTGAGAACCATCCTTTTCATGATCACTAAACTTGCAAGCACCGTTACACTACATGCAGCGAACCGATCGTATATGCAGTATGCACTAGAGTGCTTAGAGTTAACAGTCTTCAACTCGTCTAAAGCTATTCTATCTCAGATAAAGGAACAACTGAATAAAGCAAAGGGAGGAAGGAAGAAAATTTTCAGTTATGGTTCAATTCTTATCTCCTTTTCTTTGGAATGGATTCCACTGATGCAGCCACAACATGTAACATTAGATATATCTAGTCCTAGATATCCTTGAATGTAGAGATGGGTAGAAATCATGGGTCAGAATGTAGGCAAATCGACCATTGTGTTCTTGACTGCATTCTTCACCTGGTTTTGGTGAAAGATCGTCACCATCGATGATTATGCATACGCAGGCATCGGCTTCTAAGGAGATCCAGATCTAGTATTAATAGAAGGCGTCCAGTGGGGTGCAATGGGTAAGAATTATTCGACCATGTTTTTTTATTTTTTATAAGATTTATAAAATATTTTTGTGTTTTGATTTCTTTCCAAGACTAAAATAAATGTTTAATGTAATGCAGATATTGGTCGCGTTCAACCAGTAGAGGAACCAAAGCATGAAGCAGATGTGCCAGTAGAGAGGGCTGTCGGGAGAGCAGTCCTTCAGGACCTTGATATGGCTAACTCTGACTGAGCTTCAATAGCACATAGAGGGGTTGACATTCGGGATTCCAGATTTCGGTATCGAAGAGCTTCCCATGCGATTGCAGTGACATACTATCGGGGTTCCTAACTGTTGGATGCGGTTGCTCCGTAGGATTGCTAGATCTATAGCATGTTACCATGAGCACCACTAGTTTACTTGTGATATTTTGCATACAATTTGAGGTCAGATGACCTATGTGTCTTGGGCACAAATTTTGTAAAAAACCTATAACTATCTATCTATGTGTTTTCAGAGTTTTTCCTATGTTTAATGCACAATCCTATTCAATGATGTGAATGTTTTATTTATCTCGGTCGCAAATTTTTGTCTAAAACTTGATTAGCTAATGAATTAGTTAAAGTGTACATATTTATAGAAATGTGTTGATATTGAATGAAATCAAAATGTCTCTCCAAAAGTCAAACTCTTAGGAACAATCTAAGAAGTGTTGGATTTCTAACAGTATAAATACTAGTAAGTTGTAGTACCACAAGTTGTGAATCTAACCTTATGATTATGTGATTAGTACCAAATGAAATGGCATCAGAGAGAAGTTCGATCAACATGCTATACTCAGTGATATTGTTCATCGATCTACCAATACAAATCCCTTGAAAACTCACTAATTCGCTGTTCGGAGCGAAAATGGCCCACGGTATAGAGGATAGATTCTGCGTACTACGACTAACACCATCAGCATATCCAAAAAATGGTTCCGAAGATTCATTTATCTACGATGAAATGTAAAGCAGATTACTAACGTCAAGAAAAATCTAAAAACAAATTAAGATAGTGAATGCAAATCAACAGAATATAAATAATATAATACAAAAAATTACTATGCTCATGATTAAGCATAGTAACATTTCAAATACAACCCATTTCTAGGCTGTGCCAATGGAATCCCATCATAATAAACTAACTCATAGGCACCCTTAGCAAGAAATATTTTGAAAATATAGGGGCCATGCCATAATGGTTCGAATTTCCCTGTACCTATAACATCAGCGTCTCGATCATAAAGAAGGACCAAGTCACCCTCTGATTAGATGTGAGGCTGGAAATTTTTGTCGTATTGTGCCTTTATACGTCTCTTATGCACTTCGTTGGCCAATTAGGCTTCACAACACATTTCATCTAGATGGATGAGGTTAAGAAGATGCGCTTCTTCTTCTAAGGTGTCAGGTAACAAGTCTATCGCGAGTTTTAACGATGATATTTCACATTGGATTAGCAAGATAGCTTCCAAACCATACACCAACTGAAAAGGAGTGAATTCGGTTGCGTTTCTCATCAAGGTTCGATATGTCCACAAGGTGGAGTATAGGATCAAGTGCCAATTCCTTTTACGGACTCCTATCATTCATTGAAGCATTCATTTAAGAATTTTGTTAATAGCCTCAACTTGTCCAGTTGATTTTGCATAATAAAGAGTATAATTATCATGTGAAAATCCTAACTCGGTAGTTAATTCAAACATCATATGGTTTCAAAAATGCTTCCCATGATCTGTAACTATAGCCAGTGGGACCCCAAACCATGCAATAACATGATTGAAGAAAAACAATGCAATTTTTTGTCTTGTGTTGTTGAATGTAGGCATCGCTTCGGCCCATTTGCTAAAATAGTCGATTAAGACAGCAATATAACCATGCCCCCCGGACGAAGGAGGGTTACAGGTCATGAAGTCAATACCCCATTTCGTAAATGGTCTAGCAGAGACAATAGGATGCATTGGTGCTGGCGGTTTGTGGATTTTACGGTAAAAAATCGAGCATGCATGAGAACTTCTGACTATGAGGATGCAATCTCGAAAAATAGTAGGCCAAAAGTAACTGGCGCGGAGTATATTCTACACAGTAGCATATCCAAGTAAGTGTGCACCAAAATCCCCAGCATGACAATAATTTAACACTTTTTAGGCCTCCTCATGAGTGAGGCACTTCCTTAAAATGGCATCGATACCACAACGATAAAGTGTATCACCGATGATCAGATAATATTTGGCTTGGTATGGAATACGTCGCTGATCAGAGCGAGAGGTATTAGGTTGAAAATTTTGGGTTTGGAGATAAATGATGAAATATCCATACCAGTGATCAAATGATCCAATCAGAAATAGAGACTCATCTGGAATAGATGATTCTTATGTAGTAGCAGTACTATCAGATTGTTTCGGGGAATTAACACCCTAGAGGTTGGTTGGGATACAACCTCCACAGAGCAGGGGCGTACTACTTAACAGAGACTCACACAACCATGCACGTTCAGAAAAACTAAATAGAGAAGAATGAGAGATTTACCCGTGGGTCCTACGGTTGAAGTAGATCCACGTGGAGTCCAAACTCCCAGCAACCGTCCTTCCTCTTTAACCTGAAATACAAGAAGAAACCAGCACAAAGGAAAAGTTGTACAGCATATATCTACTCTAAATGTTAGTGAGATTCATATAAAACATTAAACAAATCATAACGAATGCTTGTATAACAAATATTCTCATACATAAAAGCATACACTAACACATTTATTTCGGGAACAACATGATACTTCTGTATTATAAATAGTACGTACAAAAGTAATCAAGTGGAGAGATCACCTGATCCTTCCAAGGCCTTCGCAGACCGTCGTCCGGATCCGTCCAGCCCTTGCCTCGCTAAGACTCCTTCCAAACTGGTGCATACGAGATAACATATAAAGGGATGTATATCTCAAAAGCATACACTAACACATTTATTTCGGGAACAACATGATACTTCTGTATTATAAATAGTACGTACAAAAGTAATCAAGTGGAGAGATCACCTGATCCTTCCAAGGCCTTCGCAGACCGTCGTCCGGATCCGTCAAGCCCTTGCCTCGCTAAGACTCCTTCCAAACTGGTGCATACGAGATAACATATAAAGGGATGTATATCTCAAGGAAACAAGGGTTTCCTACAATGAACTGGGAAAGTGCAGGAGGCACGGGGAATCAGACTTGGATAGGAAATACCAACAGAGTATAATATCAATAATTCTCTCTCTCCCTTAGGCCATACACATGAGGGCTTTTTATAGTCCCTCCAAGTAGTTTTAGCAGTTGGAAACAGTTGGCCACGGGCTGGGGTGGTTGAACTACCTGAGTAACCATCAACCCAGCGCGAAATTAGGGATTTTTTATATATTTTTTAATCATTTTAATGGCATACGCGGAAAAGTCTAGCTGTACTCGCGTATACACGCGGAAAAACACGGGCATAGTTGCGTATGGAGGATTTTACACTGTTTTTAAGTGAATTTGTCCAAGTCTGTAGGAATGGGTGCCCATAAAGCCATAAAGCAATCATGAATCATGTCAAGGTGAGAAATGATGCTATAACAGATGCCCCCTAATATATGAGGTCAAAAGGGGTACATGATGGCCGAAATGTATTATGCACATAGAAAGAACTTCGCAAGGACAAGAGAGGACTTCACCAGAGTTCAGCCTGCCAAAAACCAATGAAAGAAACCAGAGAGTCAACACATGCTGAGGCGGGCATACCCATGCTCAGTCAAAAATGCATCATATATATAGAAAGTACTGAATAGATCCAACATGTATACAAGTATAGCTGAACTGTAAGTACATAATGAATCAT
>JAXQQM020088147.1:0-156925 GCA_034641835.2 Pinus albicaulis
AAAAGCTTTCAGCCTCGCTTGAACAAATCTTTCATCCTCGCTTGAATATAATGTAACAGTTTCCTCACTTGAAATGTATATAATATACCTTTTTAAGAACCAACCATAGGTTTGGCTTGACACTCAGAGCTCAGACATTACAAATGAAGGCAAAATATAGTGAGAATGACTAATTAGGAAAGAATTTGAATTTCAAATTTCCTTTCATAACTGAAAATGATGACTCTCTCATACCTAAAATGACCATGGTGACTACAAACGTGGGTGTGTACTTCGATTTCATCATTACATGACTCAACATGCCACTATCCTACCCTTTCCCAATGGTTTGTGACATTTTCCAACTCAACTGACAATACAGTTATAAAACCGCACTTTCGTAGCACCTGCAGTGTAATTTTTGTTGTTTATGCTACGAAACTATCAGCGCTTTCGTAGTGAAAAATGACTTTTTCAACGGGTGGCGCTACGAAACTGTGGTTTCTTGGCTAATTGGACAGTTTTGATGAAGAAACTTAGGGAAATGAAATGAATCCTAAAATTATGAATGACTTGACATGAAATTTTTTTTAAATGAGTTTATTTAAACACTAGGGTAGGCTCAAACATAAAAAAATTAATACTACCCTTAGTCAAACTCAAGAAATTACTCCTAAGACCCTATTTGACCCATGATCATAAACAATCTTGTCACAATGATGTTTTGAAAAAATAAAATTAAGTAATAACACATCCATACAATAGTAATTTTTTTTTACTACTATACGATTTTATTTCTTTTAATACCACATGATAACAATGTTTAACACCTTAGTATTACATGATGGTAATAAATTCTATAAAACATGTTAATATAATGGGTTAAACCCATAACTTTTACCCTTCATCCTAGCCTATTCTATGGTCAGATCAATATTGTTATGAGCACCATAAAAATATTACTTGTGAATTAATCTCGGCCCACCAGGGTACCAAATACCAATATTAGACTTAATTGATTAGTGTATTGTATACCACTACATTGAAATTCGATGGTGTTTGTTTTGATTGGGATTCAGAATGAAATAATTTCGTTATTTAAATCTTGGCTCATAATTAAAGAGATTCTGGATTGTTTTGCAAAACCCTAACGGAAACTTTATGTGTTCGGGTAAAACAGAATATCGTGCCTTGAGATATATGAGATGGATTTCTGCGCGTGCTCTTCTTCCACGGTTGACACTTTTTCACGCGTTTCCCTTTCCAGGTACCTCTGGTTCTCTAGGAAGGTTCTGTCATGACGTTTTCCCTCTGTTTTCTGGGTTGGAACACTAAATTTTTGCGAGGGGATAATTTGATGGCTTACTGTGTATTAATATTTCTGAAGCTCCTAGGGCTCTGTCACAGTTTATCTAGCACTTAATTTTTCTAGCCTCGAGTTGGCTTGATGTATCATTATCTTTTATAAAGCTAGATGTATTTCTACCATGCAATTAATCTACCAGTCTTACTCACTAGGAATTTTACAGACTTCATGTTTTAGAGGTCTTCTCAGCTCTCTTAATTTAATTTTGGTTATACAAGATGTACAAGGATTCGAGCATTGAGATGCTAATGTTTATTTTTCATTTTTTCTTGTAAATGATGTATGTTCTCTCTTTCATTCAAAGATATATTTTTTGGGTTTTTCCATGGTTTCGGTTTAGTTGAATACTCAACATTTATCCTGCTCTTTAGTAGAAAAAATGTTCTAATATACTCTTACTTATTTTTATATGACAGAGTACATGCATGTTGTTTCTATTTCCTCTGTCAATATAGAAGACTACTTATGTGTTTCTTTCTTAATAACATAGTAACTACAATTATATTTTGTTTGATGGGGTTTTTCTTTCATATTCTCTATATGCCCTTGAAAGGGTCTGTTATTTACATTACCAAACTGTTAGCTAATTCCATATAATAAGTAGTTGTTTTTGCTCAATCCTGTTCTTTTTTATAGATAGTGATATTTTTTACTACATAGGGTTTGATGTCCAGACCATCATTATATTTG
The DNA here is from genome assembly GCA_034641835.2 of Pinus albicaulis. Classification (NCBI taxonomy): domain Eukaryota; kingdom Viridiplantae; phylum Streptophyta; class Pinopsida; order Pinales; family Pinaceae; genus Pinus; species Pinus albicaulis. The sequence continues at coordinate 2,036 of JAXQQM020088147.1, forward strand.
GGTTAGCTTTCTGTAAACCCATAGTCTGTGTATAGTACTATTGTATAAGAGGGGAAGAACTGTACAATCTGGGGTTCCATCCCCAGATAGACTAACATTCCCTTCCATACTCTGTTCTGGTTCTACCGTTTCATTTCCGTTTACTTCTTTAGATTTACTCTACACATATACATATGTCCTTACCTAAAACAATAAATTCAAACATTGTATATAGAAAATAAACTATCTTACAGTAGCTGGATTAAATAAAATATTTCTCTGCTATATATAATCATTTTAGTCTTTCCAATAAAGATAATGCACAGTTATGATCTACTGTTATTAATTTCACATTTACAAAGACAAGCCATTTATCTAACTATTAATCACATCAAGACACTTTTGTTTATTAACACCAAGTTAATTTACTTACCTCACTTTAGCAAGCTAATGTTAGCCTCCTAACCATGAGAGAGGAAATTACGTCCTCAACTCCCCCCATGCTCCGCACCAGAGTAGGAATTGGATAGCAGTATTACTGGAGTAGACTTCAAGTCCCTTTGTCCAGTCTTCTTTTACAGATTCAGATTACAAAGTTCAACTAGCTCCAACCAGCTCTGGATTACTCTCATCCTCAAGCCTTCTGGCCCTTCCCTTACTTCACATAACCCCTTTTCCTCACTGGGATTTCCTATTTATCCTCAGAGGAAAAGGTGACTGCCTTTAACTGCTTTTTCCTAACTGAGTCTGGAATCTTGGAAACCTTTACCATCATTTTTATGGAAACCATACCATAAAAAATTCTTTATTCAAAAACAAATAAATCATGTTCATTACTGGATTAACTTTACTTGTTAATCCTATTTAAAATTAAATGCATAATTATTTTAAAAAAAATAGTTTAATGATTAATCCGGGTGTTACATATTCCCCCACTGGAGGTAAACATTGTCCTCGATGTTCTATTCCATGTCATCAAATAGTTTTGGGTATGTCTCACGTACAAATCCTTCGTCTTCCCATGTAGCCTCCTCTGGGCCAAAGTGCTTACATTTCCCTTTAACTTGGGTGATGGCTCAACTCTAGAGCGTTATTTCTCTCTGCTCGAGAATATGTTGAGGTTCTACCAAAAATTCGTCATCTGGTTCAACCTCCAACCAACAAAGTCTTAAGTTAGTTAATATCATATTTACCTCCTTTAGAGGTCTAGTACTCAATTTTATTCCTACTTGAATGTTTTTCCAATGTATTACATGCTTGGGATCATGCACATATCGTTTCAATATTGATACATGAAACACATTGTGCACCCATATGTGACTTGGTAATGCCAATCGATAGGCCACCGGTCCTACTCTTTCCAATATTTGGAAAGGTCCACAGAACCTGGGAGCCAACTTGGCACATGAAGTCCACCTTAAGTTGCTTTTCTTGGGTCTAATTCTCACATACACATGATCACCCACTTCAAACTCCCGATATGTCTTCTTTCGGTCTGCATAAACCTTCTGTCGGTCTTGGGCAGCTTTTAGATTCTGTCGAATCTTCCTTACTTTGTGTTCCATTTTAGCCAACATTTCTGGACCAAGCATTAGTTTGGTTTCTGGACTGCTCCATTTGATGGGCGTTCGACACTATCTCCTATATAAGGCCTCAACGGGGTTCATCTTAAGAGATTCCTGATATCCATTATTATATGCGAATTCTACTAGATTTAATTATTCTTCCCACTTCGTGGGTCGTTGCATCATGTACATGCGCAACATGTCTTCTTGAAGCTAGAGCACATCCGAAGCTACCCCAACACTCAAAAAAATCAACAAGATCAAGGATCATTATTGAATAAATCTATCTTCAACAAAGAGAATTTTTCTATTCTCTATATTGTCATCAACATCAAGGAAGCAATAAGGAGAAAGGAGCATCCTATCAAGTAAGTATATGACCTTATCTGAATCTGTCAAAATTTTGCAAGGAAAGAAAAAAGTTGGTTAAGACTTCAAACCAGGAGAAGAAGATGCTCAAGCTCTTGCAAAATATATGAAAGGGGAAGTTAGGGCTCAAAGGATTCTCATAGAATCCATTAAGGATCCCCTCATCCCATTGTTGGAAATACTGAGAGGGGGGAGCAGGGAGGGGGAATCAATATTTCTTTTCAATTTTTATTTCTACCAATTGGATCACCTATAATTAGAACATATAATGAACAATAAGAATAAATATTTTTATTAATCTCAATAAATCAAGTACAATATTTGTGTAGGGGTCCAACCCTAGATGAAGACACCAATCTTCAATCTCCTAGGATCCAACCTAGTCAATTCGAGACACCAACCTCTAGGGCTCCAACCCTATCTCTGGTACAAGGTGTGACCTGGTTTATTGAGGACTCCTATCCTCGAGGGCTCGAACCCTATCTTCCAAGGCACCAACCTTATCTCTATGATACTCCAACCTCTTGGGCTCCAACCCTAAACTTTACTTTGTCAAATATGTTTGGTTATTCTTCAAACCTCCCAATGTCTTCTTCAATGAGCCCTATCAATCTTCAGCAATGACTTCACTTAGTCTCCACGTCACTTCATCAATGAAAATATTGTTCTTCACATGATGATGTCTCCATTGTTCTTCATGGTACCCAAAACAAAGATCTCCAAGGTTATTCCATGAGGGCTTTAGCACAACATCATGTCTCCAAGGTGTGCTCCAAATCTTCAAGAATGCTCAACAAAGTCTTCACAAGTCTTTTCAAGAATCTTAATCAAAGTGCTGATATAAGCATGTGAGATTTTGGTTTTTTTAAACATATGAAGTTATGTGTCTGGTTTAGTTTTCTCATTAGCAGGCTAGTACATATTTCTTCATCTAGGCATGTAAATTTCTGAAAACCAGCAATACAAAATTTCACCTCACCAAAAAAAAAATATAACAAAATTTCACCTCACCAAAAGAAAATATAGGTGAAAAGGGATAAATTATATTATTGCTATTTTATTTTATTTTAAATAATTTTACCTAGGAAAAGTTTACAAATATATGAAAATTAATTTACAAATCTATTTAAAAATTGTTGTAATTGTGGAATTATAACTTTGAGGGAGAAAGGTAAATATTTCCAACTTGGCTGGGTTCAACAAGATCTCTTCTGATTGCAAATCCATCATAACCAAATAGTTTCAATTTTGACTATGACAATGGAGTTGCTAGTAGAGCATAGAGTCTGTATGTGCATCACTAAGGATGAATTAGACTTTCTCCATGTCACCGAGTGGTTGACAAAGTATTTTTTAAATATTCAAATATTATGTTTATGTATAGTATTACATGCAACTATTATGGTTTGAAAAATCATACATATAGAATGTAGGCGAATATTCAATAAAAAACATGTACTTTACGATTCAAATTGGTAAATTTGTCACAAATATCATTAGGTAAATTTGTCGTGAATATCATTAATTTAATCATATATATGTAAAACATAGGTGAATTTTTAACCAAATTAGAGAATATTGTTTTGCTAAAATGTCTAAAAAATAGCCAATTGGTGAAATTTTGCCCCTAAAATTTTTCTTAAAAAAGCTTTCAGCCTCGCTTGAACAAATCTTTCATCCTCGCTTGATATGGATGTATTAGCCTCGCTTGAATATAATGTAACAGTTTCCTCACTTGAAATGTATATAATATACCTTTGTAAGAACCAGCCATAGGTTTGGCTTGACACTCAGAGCTCAGACATTACGAATGAAGGCAAAATATAGTGAGAATGACTAATTAGGAAAGAATTTGAATTTCAAATTTCCTTTCATAACCGAAAATGATGACTCTCTCATACCTAAAATGACCATGGTGACTACAAACGTGGGTGTTTACTTCGATTTCATCATTACATGACTCAACATGCCACTATCCTACCCTTTCCCAATGGTTTGTGACATTTTCCAACTCAACTGACAATACAGTTATAAAACCGCACTTTCGTAGCACCTGCAGTGTAATTTTTGTTGTTTATGCTACGAAACTATCAGCGCTTTCGTAGTGCAAAATGACTTTTTTCAACGGGTGGCGCTACGAAACTGTGGTTTCTTGGCTAATTGGACAGTTTGGATGAAGAAACTTAGGGAAATGAAATGAATCCTAAAATTATGAATGACTTGACATGAATTTTTTTTAAAATGAGTTTATTTAAACACTAGGGTAGGCTCAAACATAAAAAAATTAATACTACCCTTAGTCAAACTCAAGAAATTACTCCTAAGACCCTATTTGACCCATGATCATAAACAATCTTGTCAGAATGATGTTTTGAAAAAATAAAATTAAGTAATAACACATCCATACAATAGTAATTTTTTTTTACTACTATACGATTTTATTTCTTTTAATACCACATGATAACAATGTTTAACACCTTAGTATTACATGATGGTAATAAATTCTATAAAACATGTTAATATAATGGGTTAAACCCATAACTTTTACCCTTCATCCTAGCCTATTCTATGGTCAGATCAATATTGTTATGAGCACCATAAAAATATTACTTGTGAATTAATCTCGGCCCACCAGGGTACCAAATACCAATATTAGACTTAATTGATTAGTGTATTGTATACCACTACATTGAAATTCGATGGTGTTTGTTTTGATTGGGATTCAGAATGAAATAATTTCGTTATTTAAATCTTGGCTCATAATTAAAGAGATTCTGGATTGTTTTGCAAAACCCTAACCCGACTTTATGTGTTCAGGTAATCTAGAATATCGTGCCTTGCAGATATGTGATGATTTTCTCTGCGCGTGCTCTTCTTCACGGTTGACACTTTTTCACGCGTTTCCCTTTCCAGGTACCTCTGGTTCTCTAGGAAGGTTCTGTCATGACGTTTTCCCTCTGTTTTCTGGGTTGGAACACTAAATTTTTGTGAGGGGATAATTTGATGGCTTACTGTGTATTAATATTTCTGAAGCTCCTAGGGCTCTGTCACAGTTTATCTAGCACTTAATTTTTCTAGCCTCGAGTTGGCTTGATGTATCATTATCTTTTATAAAGCTAGATGTATTTCTACCATGCAATTAATCTACCAGTCTTACTCACTAGGAATTTTACAGACTTCATGTTTTAGGGGTCTTCTCAGCTCTCTTAATTTAATTTTGGTTATACAAGATGTACAAGGATTCGAGCATTGAGATGCTAATGTTTATTTTTCATTTTTTCTTGTAAATGATGTATGTTCTCTCTTTCATTCAAAGATATATTTTTTGGGTTTTTCCATGGTTTCGGTTTAGTTGAATACTCAACATTTATCCTGCTCTTTAGTAGAAAAAATGTTCTAATATACTCTTACTTATTTTTATATGACAGAGTACATGCATGTTGTTTTTATTTCCTCTGTCAATATAGAGGACTACTTATGTGTTTCTTTCTTAATAACATAGTAACTACAATTATATTTTGTTTGATGGGGTTTTTCTTTCATATTCTCTATATGCCCTTGAAAGGGTCTGTTATTTACAGTACCAAACTGTTAGCTAATTCCATATAATAAGTAGTTGTTTTTGCTCAATCCTGTTCTTTTTTATAGATAGTGATATTTTTTACTACATAGGGGTTGATGTTCAGACCATCATTATATTTGGGTTAGCTTTCTGTAAACCCATAGTCTGTGTATAGTACTATCGTATAAGAGGGGAAGAACTGTACAATCTGGGGTTCCATCCCCAGATAGAATAACATTCCCTTCCATACTCTGTTCTGGTTCTACCGTTTCATTTCCGTTTACTTCTTTAGATTTACTCTACACATATACATATGTCCTTACCTCAAACAATAAATTAAAACATTGTATATAGAAAATAAACTATCTTGCAGTGGCTGGATTAAATAAAATATTTCTCTGCTATATATAATCATTTTAGTCTTTCCAATAAAGATAATGCACAGTTATGATCTACTGTTATTAATTTCACATTTACAAAGACAAGCCATTTATCTAACTATTAATCACATCAAGACACTTTTGTTTATTAATAAATTGGCTAATTTACTTGCCTCACTTTAGCAAGCTAATGATAGCCTCCTAACCATGAGAGAGGAAATTACGTCCTCAACTCCCCCCGTGCTCTGCACCATAGTAGGAATAAGATTGCAGTATTACTGGAGTAGACTTCAAGTCCCTCTGTCCAATCTTCTCCTCCAGATTTAGATTACAAAGTTCAACTAGCTCCAACCAACTCTGGATTACTCTCATCCTCAAGCCTTCTAGCCCTTCCCTTACTTCACAGAACCCCTTTTCCTCACTGGGATTTCCTATTTATCCTCAGAGTAAAAGGTAACTGCCTTTAACTGCTTTTTCCTAACTGAGTCTGGAATCTTGAAAACCTTTACCATCATTTTTATGGAAACCATACCATAAAAAATTCTTTATTCAAAAAGAAATAAATCATGTTCATTACTAGATTAACTTTTCTTGTTAATCCTATTTAAAATTAAATGCATAATTCTTTTTTTTTTAAATAGTTTAATGATTAATCCGGGTGTTACATATTCCCCCACTGGAGGTAAAAATCGTCCTCGATGTTCTATTCCATGTCATCAAATAGTTTTGGGTATGCCTCACGTACAAATCCTTCGTCTTCCCATGTAGCCTCCTCTGGGCCAAAGTGCTTACATTTCCCCTTAACTTGGGTGATGGCTCAACTCTGGATCATTATTTCTCTCTGCTCGAGAATATGTTGAGATTCTACCATAAATTCGTCATCTAGTTCAACCTCCAACCAACAAAGCCTTAAGTTAGTTAATATCATATTTAACTCCTTTAGAGGTCTAGTACTCAATTTTATTCCTACTTGAATGTTTTTCCAATGTATTACATGCTTGGGATCATGCACATATCGTTTCACATTGATATGAACATATTGCACCCATATGTGACTTGGTAATGCCAATCGATAGGCCACCGATCCTACTCTTTCCAATATTTGGAAAGGTCCACAGAACCTGGGAGCCAAATTGGCACATGAAGTCCACCTTAAGTTGATTTTCTTGGGTTTGATTCTCACATACATATGATCACCCACTTCAAACTCCCGATATGTCTTCTTTTGGTCTGCATAAACCATCTGTCAATCTTGGGCAGCTTTTAGATTCTGTCGAATCTTCCTTACTTCGCATTCCATTTCAGCCAACATTTCTGGACCAAGCATTAGTTTAGTTTCTGGACTGCTCCAATTAATGGGCATTCGACACTATCACCTATATAAGGCCTCAAACGGGTTCATCTTAAGAGATTCCTGATATCTATTATTATATGCGAATTCTACTAGATTTGATTATTCTTCCCACTTCGTGGGTTGTTGCATCACGTACATGTGCAACATGTCTTCTTAAATCTAGAGAACATTCGAAGCTACCCTAACACTCAAAAAACTCAACAAGATCAAGGATCATTATTGAATAAAACTATATTCAACAAAGAGAAGTACATGACCTTATCAGAATCTATCAAAATGTCTTTTTGCAAGGAAAGAAACAAGTTGGTTAAGAGTTCAAACCAGGAGAAGAAGATGCTCAAGCTCTTGCAAAATATATGAAAGGGGAAGTTAGGGCTCAAAGGATTCTCATGGAATCCATAAGGATCCCCTCATCCCATTGTTGGAAATACTAAGAGGGGGGGGGAGGGAATCAATATTTCTTTTCAATTTTTATTTCTACCAATTAGATCACCTATAATTAGAACATAGAATGAAAAATAAGAATAAATATTTCTATTAATCTCAATAAATCAAGTATAATATTTTTGTAGGGGTCCAACCCTAGATGAATACACCAATCTTCAATCTCCTAGGATCCAACCTGGTCAATTCGAGGCACCAACCTCTAGGTCTCCAACCCTATCTCTGGTACAGGGTGCGACCTAGTTTATTGAGGACTCCTATCCTCTAGGGCTCGAACCCTATCTTCCAAGGCACCAACCTTATCTCTATGATGCTACAACATCTTGGGCTCCAACCCTAAACTTTACTTTGTCAAAATATGTTTGGTTATTCTTCAAACCTTCCAATGGCTTCTTCAATGAGCCCTATCAATCTTCAGCAATGACTTCACTTAGTCTCCATGTCACTTCATCAATGAAAATCTTGTTCTTCACATGATGGTGTCTCAATTGTTCTTCATGGTACCCAAAACAAAGATCTCCAAGGTTATTCCATGAGGGCTTTAGCACAACATCATGTCTCCAAGGTGTGCTCCAAATCTTCAAGAATGCTCAACAAAGTCTTCACAAGTATTTTCAAGAATCTTAATCAAAGTGTTGATATAAGCATGTGAGATTTTGGTTTTTTTAAACATATGAAGTTATGTGTCTGGTTTAGTTTTCTTATGTGTCTGGTTTAGTTTTCTTATGTGTCTGGTTTAGTTTTCTTAGTAGCAGGCTAGTACATATTTCTTCATATAGGCATGTAAATTTATGAAACCCAGCAATACATAATTTCACCTCATTAAAAGAAAATAGGTGAAAAGGGATAAATTAGATTATTGTTATTTTATTTTATTTTAAATAATTTTACCTAGGAAAATTTTACAAATATATGAAAATTAATTTAAAAATATATTTAAAAATTGTTGTAATTATCGAATTATGACTTTGAGGGAGAAAGGTAAATATTGCCAACTTGGCTGGGTTCAATAGGATCTCTTCTGATTGCAAATCCATCATAACCAAATAGTTTCAATTTTGACTATGAAAGTGGAGTTGCCAGTAGAGCAGAGAGTCTGTATGTGCATCACTAAGGATGAGTTAGACTTTCTCCATATCACCGAGTGGTTGACAAAGTATTTTTTAAATATTCAAATATTATGTTTATGTATAGTATTACATGCAACTATTATGGTTTGAAAAATCATACATATAGAATGTAGGCGAATATTCAGTAAAAAGAATGTACTTTACGATTCAAATTGGTAAATTTGTCACGAATATCATTAGGTAAATTTGTCACGAATATCATTAATTCAATCATATATATGTAAAACATAGGTGAATTTTTAACCAAATTAGAGAATAATTTTTTGCTAAAATGTCTAAAAAATAGCCAATTGGTGAAATTTTGCCCCTAAAATTTTTCTTAGTGGTTGATCATCAAGTCTCTTTAAGCCACTTGCAAATGAGTGCCTCCGCCTTTGAGGTCTTTGTTAGCATTAGTCTTCGAAAATTAAATGTAATGGTGCCTCCTATGGAGGAAACACTCTTTGGTAAGGATGATCTCTCAAGTTTTAAAGTCTAGCTAAAATGAAATACACGCTCATTAAAATTGAGGCTAATTTTTTGGAGATAATGTGTAACAAATCTAGTGTTTCTATCAACATAGTAATAAGTAGATATAGGAATGTTAGTTTTTGAGTAGTATCCTCTTGAAGATATCAAAAGCATGAGCTTTCTTTTTTTAATTTTTGTTGTATGGTTGTAACCCCAACAACATATGTTTAATACAAATTTTATTTGTTACAATTTAAAAATAATAATAATAATTGAAAATTTAAATTAGAAAATTTTAAATTATTTAAAATATAAATTTATTTTTATTTAAAATGTCTATAAATATAAGAAAATTAATTTATTGATTGGTGGCAACCGAGCGATGGAGTGAAGCAGTGGTTCATATTTTGGCCTATGGTTTCTTGGAGATGTGCTTGCCAACAACTTTTGGGTAGGGCGGGGTGGGGGCTTCTAGATTTGGCCAACGAATAATGAACCGAATCCCTCGTGGATGAAGGAAGAAGAAATTTGGGCTATCAATGGCGGGGCGGCGGTGGAAAGGGAGAAGACTCCTCTGTTCCTCTGTCTCCGGTTTTCACCTCCGCCGACACAATATCGGATCTTCACTCTTGAGGAGGGCTACGATAAGGGGGTGCAGGAGGATTTATGGACGGGTATACCTTACAAGTGTGCGGCCACTAGACTATGGGTCCTTTCCTTCCAGATATGTGGATATGGGATTCTAGAGTTCTCCCTCATGCGGTTTTTTGGGGGTCTTACGCAGGTCTGATGACCTTTGTAGGTTTCGGTGAGGTCGATGGGAGCATGGATATAATCGATTACCTGGAGAATGGTATTTTTCCTGGAAATTTTCACATTCGGGTGGGGTTTGCTGGTCCCTTTCTCTGGACAATCGACGGTTTCTCCTCCTCGTCGGTCGTCCTCCTCTGCCAACTGACCTCCTATGCTCTAGTGTGGCTGCCTATGGTGGGACCTGCACGGGCTTAGGACCAACCCTGCGTGGTATTCCCCTCTTTTCCTTCGCTTGCTATTTCATGTTTCAGGTTCTCTATTGTTAGAAAAATACTGATGGGGTGGGCGGTTCTGGGGAATGCCCCGTTTTTCCCTTCTCTGTTACGGCTACGACGGGAGGGGGAACCTACTCTTCTGTCTCCCCTAGCGTTCAGCCTTATGTCCCCTGGACCTGCCTTGGCCCCGGCTGGAGATCTAAACCCACGGGGTACAGGATCATTTTTGTCTTGTAATGGTTTTGGCGATGTGGGTTTTATCCCATAGACACAATTCCAAGTTTTTATTAAATCCAATGATGGCAAGACTTTCTGTATTTGGGTACGGGACTCTTATTATGTTGCAGAGATGAAAAAAAAGATTCAGTCTATCATAGGCATCCCGTCCCAAATGCAAAGCCTGAATTTCACAGGAAGAGTACTACATAAAGAAACTATACTAAATGAAAACCAGATTCAAAGAAACTCCACCATTATCCTGAATCTGAGACTTAGAGGTGGAGCTCCAGGAACAACATCTGCAAATAGAACAATGACCACAGGAAAAGGAATGCCCTCCTTCAAGGATATCCTGAGAGGGAAAGCCCCCATATAGGGGAAAAAATAAATTCCAGATACGTCATTACCAGGACCATATATTGTTGAAAAATCAGAGAACATCTTCGATGTGGCTATAGAAATTCCAGAAGTGACCAGGCTGTTTGATGCACTTCAGTCAAGGGTTGGTATATGTCAGTTTAATGGATACTGGCCAAAACCTGAAGAGTTACATGTCTGGGTACACCAAAATTGGACTGAGAACTGTGATATTTACCTCTATGCTAAAGGGTACTTCGTAGTTCAATTTGATAATGCATAGGATTACATCTTTGCTACTATTGAAGGACCATGGTTCTGGGGGCGCACGACCCTCTTTGTAACACCATGGTTCCTTGGCTTTGATGCAAATACTATGGTGGTGACAAAAATTCCTGTGTGGGTGCGAATTCATAACCTTTCGCTCCCTTTCTGGCACCATCAGGTACTGGAAAATATTGGAAACTCACTTGGACAGTTTATAAAATTGGACCGAGAGAGAATGGACATAGGAATTTTCACCTTCGCACGCATCTGTGTGGAGATGGACCTAAGTAAGGGCTTACCAGACATCATAAATTTTATTCACAAATAACTTAAATGGTCCCAGTCATTAGATTTTGAAAACACTGCGTTTAGATGTAGGGTATGCCATCAAACAGAGCATTTACAAAGCACCTGCACCTTCTCCAAGAAAAAAACAAACAAGAAGCCTCTTAGGAAGAAAGGATGGAATTTCCCGGATATAACATAATCAGATGAAGAGTAAGAAGAAACGGTAGCAAACAAAAGACAAAAAGAAACATAAAATCAGCAGAAAAATCAGCAAGATTCTCAAGAGACGGCAGTAGGTAAGATGGAAGAAAAAAAGGAAATTGGTGAAGAGACATCTCTGCCTACAGTTTCGGATCCCCTACAGAACGAGCAGATTGGTGATCGTGGTGTGATTGGCACCAAGAGAGCTCATGTTTCTGAAAGTTCTGATTTAGAAAAAGAGGTCCAACTCCCTTCCAGCATGGAGTTGGCCATTATCCACTCTGCCCCTTCTTTGGATGGCTGGCAAAAAGTTCAAAAGAAAAAAGGCAAAAAAGACAAGTCCAGTGTTTCTGGCAGTGTGTAATTGTGGTCACTACTTGGTGTCCATGCCCTGTTTTTTCAGCGTGTTTCTCTCTTATGGAATGCTACAACATATGCGATGTAACTTTTTGTAATAGTTTATAAAAAGTTCATTTTTTTCTCGGGAAAAAATAATAATTTATTAAAAAAATGATTTTCAAAAGAAGACCATTATATAGGGGCAAAGATGTTAAAAGCCCCAAGGGATAGCTCACTTAGTTGAGTTCATGTTGCTAAGTACCTCGGTTATTGGGAGGTCGTGGGGTCAAATCTCCTCGACACCCTTGCGGTTATGCCTTGCTAGTTCGGGTTTTTTGAGGAAGAAGATCGTGCTATAAGGGAAAATATTTTAAAATATAGAATATTTAGAGGAGGGTACAATTGATATAAGAAGATTAAAATATTGGTATTCTCTTTATAAGCATGCTTTTTTTAATATAAAATATTATTTTTTTGAAATTAATCTATATTTTGTCCATGTATCTTGGATAGATGGTTATTTCAAATTAACCTATATGTTGTCCATGGGTCTTGGACAGATGGTGGTTGGGTGCTCTGTTAAGACACTCCTTGATGTGAAGTCACCAACTAGTTCAATTCCCCACTCCAATTGGGGTGATATATTGGACATGATGAAGATGGAGTATGCCCAAGCTTACCCAAAAAAAAAAATCTATACTTTATTAAATAATTTAATTACATTTATTTAGATTAAAACTATATTAATTTAATAATAAATATTACAATTTTTAATAATAATTATCATTAATATTTTTATTATTCTAAATTTAAATATTTTATTTTGTGCATCATATTTTCTTACTCAATTACCATAAAAAATGCTTTGAATTTTTGTAATTTAAATGCTACTTTTATGATACATTTTTTTTTGGGTGGAATCAACTTTCAAAAATTACATATTACTTGTTAAAATATTTTATATAATAAATGAATCATTACTATTCAATTGTGCCCAAATTTGCTTTTCAACTTAATAAGGAATAAATGTTATAATGTTATGTATTGTTGTGTAAAGAAAAATAATAATAAAAATAAAAAATAAAAACATTTAAAGGTTAAAATAAAATAAGGTATTGATCTCTAATTTATGGTATTCGCGTGGAATATAGACTATTTAAAAGGGGAATGACTCTTTACAAAAAAAAAAAAAAGCCTAGATCTATCTTTACTCCTTATCTACCAAGTCTCAAAAATAAACAAATTTACTCCTTATCTACCAAGTCCCAAAAATAAACAAATCTTTTTTCACTGTAACAGAGATTTTCACCTCAAAACGGTTGACCCTCTCGACACTTAAAAAAATTGAAATTAAAATAAGTGTGAAATATACATTTATAATGTAAACATTAACTTAAAATATGATAAATAAAAAAAGATATTACTAATAAATAACTATTAAATATAATAATTAAAAATAATTAAAAAAGTCAACATTAACTAAAAATTTAAAACTATCCACTTTATTAATTAAAATAAATATATAAAAAGTTTGTGACAAAAGTTTGAAACTAGCATAACATAGCAGTTAATCATTAAAGAAAGAGATGGGAGGGGATTAAATTTTTAAAACTCTTTATAATATGTTGTACAAAATTATGTTTTATTAGGAAACATATACTATCGAGGCAACAAATTTGCTCAAATGCTCAAAAATAGTTGGAGTCCGATAGTAGGAGTATTTGAATCATATTTTTTATGGTGGAAATGGATTCGAGACTATTAAAAACCATGGGACACTCAACATCTTGAAATTTGACAAATGTAACCTGGATTTAGAAAACTTTATGCAGAATTTTATCAAAAATTTGCCAAAATTTTCATGATTTTCCCGCCAAATTTGAACCCTGATTAGACTACGGCTATACATATATTTTCAAAGAAGTTGACCATCATTTCCGGTTGCTTTCGCCTGAAGTTCATCACTTATGCTGGTTGCATTGGTTTGACGTTTACATTTTTTTTCTCTGCTTAGTCTTTGCAATTTTATTTTTGAGTCTTTGGCTTTGTTAGTGATGGCCGCACTGTCATTCCACACACTATTATTGCCTCCCTTCATCAATGCTATAGAGGCCAAGGATTGAACTTGAAACCTCTCCCTCTATTAAACACACACAAGGCTCCTCTGTTTTACGAAACCGCTCACCTTCCGTTGAGGTGGAGTGGACATACATGGTATGAAGTGTGTACGTGTGTCGGGTTCTTTTATCCAATGTGTATTGTGGGACCATCACAACCCATGTGTTACATACATGGTATGAGGTATGTATGTGTGTCGGGTTCTTTATATGAAGTGTATGGTGGGAGCAACGCGACCAATGTGTTTAATTAATTCACATGTCAGACTGTCCAATTCATTTAATTTTTCTCATGTGTACAATGGAACCCAATCACAATCCACGTGTTTAATCAACTTAAATATCTAGAACATTGTGGTTGTTGGGACTAAACATGAAACCTTTCCCTCCTTCAAAAACCATCCTCCTCTATTCATTAAAACTGCTCTCCTCGTTGTTGATTTGTTGGCTGAAGTGTACAGTGGACACGCCAATTTTCATGGGTAACATGCTTAATTTTTTCCTTGTTTGTTTACTCATCTTTCTTATAATTAATTAATTACATGAAATTGAAAGTAATCTATATAGATCTTTATTATTAATATCAATAATAAATACTAGTACAACAGACATCATTTTTCAATTGTAACATGTGTAATTTTTCACTTTTAATAACTAATTTAGATTCATCTTAACTTTGCATTTACCAAGTGTCGAGAGAGATCAAAATTTCATGAGATGTAAACATGTTTTAGAGTGAAAAGATATTTGATCCCTCTTCATGATTGGTAGATCCAAAATTAAGATGGATCTAGGCTGGTATATTATAACATTAAACCATTACAATATAATATATTATAACATTTTTCTTGTCCACTCATGAAACCCTATGTTTCATACTTTGTTGTCAAGATATGAAGGTGTAATATTTGGAAAAAAGAAAGGGTTATATTTTATGAAAAAAAATTGTTTTTGTAATTTTGAATGTTTTAGTTTTAGGTTAGTAGTATTAGTAGGAGGGAGTGTAGTTTTTTTTTTAAGTTTGTTTAGGCTTAATTCTAAGGGGCATGCCATGGTTTATTGTGATAAGGTTTGAAGAGTAGGTGATCCCTAGAATAGATCTGAGTACAATGGGCTTGAGGCTTCTCGACTCTTGCTAAGACATAAGTTATCGGTATATTTGACTTGCAAGTTGTTTGATATACTCTTGGTGTTATAATGGTAATTGGAAGATTTGAATCTCAACCTTACCCACATTACTCCAATCAATTACAATTTACCATAACAAATAAAAGACTCTAAAATACATTTAACTTTGATATATTTCAAAAAAAAATTCATAATAAGTACTTGCACATACTTACAACTTAGGACATGTTTTCTTAAAACCTCTCATATGATAGGAAAGCAAGAGATTCAACAGTTTGATACGTGGTATGGGGATCATTTGCTTAATTGCATACATATTTTTATTATAAAGTGGGAAAACTTATCATAACTCATTTGTTAAATCAGCACTAGGGACAACTATCATTGGTTGTTATCCATGAATGCATGTTGACACATCATTGTTATTCAAGGAAAACCATGCCACCTGAAATTACTCATTGGTAGACCATAAGGGTGCAAGCTTTCATTTATGCCAGATGCCTTTGGATCTTGGGTCATTAAATTGTTTCCTTACATCTAAGGAAGACAAGCTCTTAGCCAAGCAAAAACAATTTTAGGGCATACTCCTGGCCCAATTGCATGTTACTTTTGTTTGGTATGTGTGCTTTCTTTCCTAATTGCATATTATTTTTTTATTCATATATTGTTTATGTCAGAAAATACATGGAATGCACAATAGATGAAAGATAAATGTGAGTTACTTATGTTATTCACACGATATACAATTTATAATACATTGGAGTGACCATTGAATTCCATATTCCAAGGTCTCTTAGACTCCCTTTGATTGTCCAACTCCCACACCTTAACCCTTAGCGAATTAGGTGTCCAAAATTCCCCCCCTTAATCTGAAGGGGTATGTATGAGTCCAAGAAGAGAGATGTAATACAAATGTGAAAAAATGCATGGCGACACTAAGCTGAATGAGCTCTCTGAAATGTTGGTATAAGGAAGTGGTTTAAGGATGACCTCAAACACTAGAACACTTAATAAAATTCCTGGAACTCCTCCAAAACTAGCAAGAAGTTGAAGTCTTCTGCTAGAGGAACTGTCCCCAATTCTTTGAAGAGGGAGAAACTCAACTTGAAGAGGGAGGTATGAACCCCGCATAGATGGTTTAAGGTTGACCACCAACCAAAGGCATGCTTAAGGACATCTTTGTCTCTAGCTACAACTCTGAATATGGTATGTCAGGTTGTGGCTCAGGCTCACTTGAACTTCTATGTCTCTGGCTACAACTTTGAATCTGGTATGGCATGTTGTGGCTCAGGCTCGCTTGATGTGGCTTTGAAGCTTGAATATGACCATCATTTCTCCCCTGTCAAATACAAGGTGAGAATATGGAGAAAACTCAACTCCAAGACTGTTCAATACTCTAGAACAAGTTCTGACATACAAATGAAATATCTTCTTACATGGTGAATCCCATTGGTAAGAAGTGATCCATCCAAGATGAATCTTTGTTCTTGTAGGAGGCTTGTTTCTGAAGCATCTATGTGAGGAATGAGTGGTTTTATGATAGTGCTCACATGGATGAAGATCAAAACATTGATCTTTCATATGCCTTTGGGCCTTTTTTTTTTATATATGACATAACAAAAATTATATATATAAAAAATTAAAATAAACTAATTTTATATATATTATAAAACTTGAAAATGTTTATAATTATATATATTACAACCTATATGTTTTATCCTAAATCTTTGAAACGTAAGCCTTTCACGGAGTATGTTAAAACATTAAGACTTTGACTTAAGTCTAAAACAATATTATCACCGTGTGTAAAAAGAAACATTAAACTTTTAACCAAATGTTTTAAACCTTCATCACGGATTTTAAAACAGGAAATTAAACTTGTTTGAACAAAATTATCGCATTCCAATTTGAGCTTGCTGACATAAGCATCCGGACGCACGATAAAACTTAATTCGCGTTTTAATTTTTTATCGGGTCCGTTTTGAGCTTGCCCACATCAACCTCTTTTCTATGCGATCAGTTGTTGATTGGTTGATGGTCTTCGTGATGTGGACTATGGGCTCCACATGAATTTTAAGTGGCCCATTCAAACTGAAATTGAATGTGCGGTAAGGATGGTTGCAGTAATGGTGGTAGGCGTTGGGTTTAAGTGGTGGGATGGAGAGTTTGAAGATTGTGGTTGCGTGGTGATTGAACCACGGCTCCTCATCACAAAAACAGGCTACGGCCATGATAAAAAAATGGTTTTGTAGGCTTTGAACACGGCCCTTCAATGCACGGTGGCGTGCAGACAAACCAAAAACAAAAAAAAATGTTGTGGTTGTACTCTTCGTCCTCCTGTACAGAGTTGCTGTTGGGTTTAATACTTCAACACTCCCTCTTAAACACAACTGTTGGATTCTCTTCCATACCCAAACACTTTCTCAAATAATTAAAACTTTTCTGCCCCAATGGTTTTGTTAAAATATCAGCAAATTGCTCTTCAGTTTTGCAATGTTGCAAAACAATTTCTCCATTGTTTACTAGCTTCCTGATGTAGTGATACTTGGCATCAATGTGTTTCGTTCTCTTGTGAAACACTGAATTCTTTGACAAATATATAAGAGCTATTATCACAATAAATTGTTGTGCCTTTTTCCTGTTCATGACACAAATTTCTCAACATTCTCCTCATCCATACTACTTGACATGATGTTGTTGTAGCTACCACATACTTTGCCTCTGTTGTTGATAAAGCCACAATTGGTTTTTTCTTAGAAGCCCATGAAATGGCTCCTGATCCCATATGAAAAACATATCCAGAGGTGCTTTTCCTGTCATCTATACTTCCAACCCAATCAATGTCAGCATATCCAATCAATTCAGAATTTTTTGAAGTGGTGTATGAAATACCATACCTCTTTGTTCCTTTCACATACCTCAGAATTCTTTTTGCTGCTTGCCAATGTGCCTCCTTTGGCCTTTCCATAAATCTGGAAATTAAACTTACAACATGCATAATATCTGGCCTAGTTGCAGTCAAATACATAAGGCTGCCAACTATGCTCTTGTACAAACTTGGATCAAAATCCTTGCTGTTGTCCTCTTTGCTTAACTTCAATCCCATCACTGTAGGAGTAATTGTTGCCTTGCAATCCTGCATGTTAAATCTTTCCAAAACTTCATTTACATATTTAGCTTGAAAGATAAAAAAAATTATTTTCATTTTGCTCTACTTCTGTTCCTAAGAAGTATTTCAACAATCCCATATTAGTCATCTCAAATTCATCCTTCATGATTGTTTTAAAATTCTCAATGAGGTAAGCATCATTACCTATGAATATAACATCATCAACATATAAAACAACAATCAGCATCTTACCATATTTCTCCTTGATGTATAGTGTGGGTTCTCCTTCACATTTCTCAAACCCATTTTCCAGTAGATAGGCATCTATCCTACTGTACCATACTCTTGGTGCTTGTTTCAGCCCATACAGAGCTTTCTTCAATCTGCATACTTTATGCTCTTGGCATTTTTTCTCATAGCCCAGAGGTTGTTCAACATAAACCTCTTCCATCAATACTCCATTTAGGAATGTTGATTTCACATCCATTTGGTAAACTTTCCACTTGTGTTGTGCTGTTATGGACAACAATGCTCTTACTGTTTCCATTCTTGCAACTGGTGCAGAAGTTTCTTCATAGTCTCTTCCTTGTTGCTTCTTGTAGCCTTTGACAAAAATTTTGGCCTTGTGCCTTTCAATCTTACCTTCAGCATTGCTTTTGGTCTTGTAGACCCATTTCACTCCAATTACTTCTTTGCCTTTTGGGAGATCAACCAATTCCCACATCTTGTTTTTGTCTATGGCATTTATCTCTTCATCCATAGCATCTATCCATTTCTTATCTTTTACAGCTTCTTTTAAAATGAATAGGATCATATACATGACAATATAATGCAAATAAGGAGTTCATACCTGAATTTGCTGCCTCTTGCTCATAAATTTCATTCAAACTTATGAATCTAGTTCCTCTTTCACTTACTAAACTTGTGCTTGTAGAAGCACTCAAATTTGCTCCTAGTGGTGTGCTTGGAGAAGCACTGACATCACTTCTCAAGGGTGTTCTCATTCCTGCTTGTGGTGTCCCTTGCTATCCTTGTGTTGGTGGAGGTGGTGCTACTAATGAGGGATGTATTTCAGCCATCTCTTCCTGATTATCATCATGAGAGAAATAGCTTTTTACATTCACTGTTTTCTCAATGTTTCCATCCCAAGCTTCTTCCTCAATGAATTCTACATCTCTACTTATAAAAAACTTCTTGGTGGATGGGTTATACATTCAGTATGCCTTTGATTCTTCACTGTATCCAATAAATATGCACTTCTCCCCCTTACTGTCCAAATTCTTCCTTAGTTGATCTGGAATTTGTGCATAAGCCACAAAACCAAAAACTCTCATGTGGGTGACAAATTTTTTTATGCCACTCCATGCTTCTTCCGGAACTATGTTCATTACGGCTTTGGTTGGGCATCTATTCAAGATGTATGCTGCACAATGTACAGCTTCAACTCAATATTCATTTGGCAAAGGTTTTGCCTTTAGCATACTTCTTACCATGTACATGATGGTTCTATTTTTCCTTTCAACAACTCCATTTTGCTGTGGTGTATACCTTGTTGTAAATTACTTGTGTATCCCATTTTCTCTGCAAAAACGCAGAAATTATTTTGAGATATACTCTCCTCCTCTATCAGTCCTTAAAACTTTAATATGCTACCCACTTTGATTCTCTACAAGAGCCTTAAAGTGGTAGAATTTCTCAAACACTTCACTCTTCAACTTCAAGAAATAAACCCATGTTTTTCTTGTGAAATCATCAATGAAGGTTAGCATGTAGTGGCTTCCTACTAATGATCGTGTTTTCATTGGTCCACACAAATTTGAATGGACAATTTCTATGGGTTCCTTTTCCCTTATGCTCTTTCCTAATGGAAAACTCTCTGTGGTGTTTGCCCAAGATGTAGCCTTCACAAAGGCTGCCCGGTTTTTCAATCAATGGTAATATCTTTACCATTCCTTTCCTATGCAACAAATTCAGACCTCCAAAGTTGAGATGTCCAAATCTCAAATGCCATAATCAATTTTCATCTTTTTCTTCTCTTTGGTAAGTCTCTTGTGTCACTGCTGCAATGGCATCTCCTTTCTTCAAATCTGCTCTCATCTTGAGAGGGAAAATTATGTTCCTTTTCATCTTCACTTGTGAAATGCATTGTTTGCTTGGTGGTTTATCCATGATGGTGCATACATCATCTTCAAAAAATACATTGTAGCCTTTCTAAATGAGTTGTCCAATGCTCAAAAGGCTACACTTCATATCAGACACATAGTAAACATCTGATATGGTTTTTCTTTCTCCCTTCTTTGTCAAAACACTTACTCTACTTTTTCCCATGACAGAGACCTTATTGTTTGTCCCCAAATTTTCTTGAGACTTAACATTTTCATCAATCATGGAAAACATAGAAATGTTTCCAGTCATATGGTTGCTACATCTCAAATCTGGAAACCATATATCTTCACTTTTCTCTTTAGCCATATTACATGCTAAAAACAACTTCTCTTGACTGATATTTGCTTTAGTGAAATTAGCACTGGGTCTATTACCCATGTCACTCTGTTTTTTCCTACATTCATTGGCATAATGGCCATACTTCTTACAGTAATAACATTGGACCGCGGATTTATCATACCTTTGTCCATGTGCTTGATTTTTTCCACCTTGCTGGCTATTGCCTTGGCCTTGTTTCTTATTTTGGTTGCTGCCCCTTCCACTTGTATTTGCAGGGTTGCTTCTTCCTCCTCTGTTTTTGCTTCTGCCTCTTCCTTTTCCTCTGTATTTTCCTCTGCCTTGACCTCTTCCTCTTCCAAAGGACATTTGGGTCTTGAAGGCATGCTCCAAATATGAGTTTGATGTCCTACCCAATCTTTGTTCATGTGTCATAAATGATGCATGAAGCTCATCAACAATAAACTTTGAGAGATCCTTTGTCTCTTCAATGGTTGTGACTATCACATAAAACCTTGAAGGTAAGCTCCTCAATACTTTCTCCACTATTCTTCTCTCTTCTATTGTCACTCCATGAGATCTTATTTGGGTAACCAACCCAATTAGTAGAGTAAAGAATGAGTCTATTGTATCAGAATCCTTCATGCAAATGACTTCAAAATATCTTCTCATTAATTGAAGCTTTGTTGTGTTTACCATCTCCATACCTTGGTAGGCTGTCTGGAGGGTATCCCATGCATCCTTAGACCTCTTAGTTGTTGCAATCCTTGGGAATACACTTTCATGCAGTGCTTGAAAGAGATAGAAGAGGGATTTTGAGTCCTTCTTCCTATTAATCTTCAACAAATCCTTATCTACCTGTGTTAAGGCATTAAATGTATTTTCATCTACTGGTTCTTCTAGACCATCTTCAACAAGCTCCCATAAATCTTGAGAGGAAAACAGGGCTCTCATTGTGATTTTCCAATAGTCATAGTTCTTCCCATTGAACTGTGGGAGTTGAGTATTTCCTATACTCGTGTTTGTGCTAGCTCCTTCCATGGTTAGCTTACTGAACTATGCAAAAAAAAACTTTCCTGTGTTTCAAAAATAAACCTTCTCACTGCTGAGAGACAAACTCTGTCTCTCAGGACTACACTTTTTAAAACAAAACAAAACTATGTTTTGAGGTAAATACCTTGCTTGTTGAACCTTTACTCTGCTAGTCAAAAGCTGCAGCAAACTCCTTCCATCAGCTTCTTTGACAACTTCAAAGAGCCTGGACTAGCTCCGATACCATGTTGGAATTTCTGAATGATTCCAAACAACAGAGGAAATAAAATTCCTCAACTTCAACATAGAGATTTAATGTAAAAATGTTGGACAGAGATCCAAGCACAAGCTCAATAGCATAGGAGACCATAGACTTCCTAAGCTAGCTTTAAATTCCAGCCAAAACCACCTAAGGCTTAAATGAGGTTGGTATAAAGACACCAGGGCCTGGTTAAACCATTGGGAGATTGACGAGAATGTTGCATTGAAAAATATTAATAACATTAAAAAAATTATTACTTCTAAGTTCAAAGAAAAAATGTGGTGTGAGAAATATCTAGCAGCTAAAAGAAAATTAAGATATTATAAGGAGGTCATCAACCCCACCCTAGAAGATCAAAAGTATCTCTTTGTTTTAACTATCTCAAAGAAGAAAATTAATATAGCCAAGATTAGAATGAACTCTCACGAGCTCCATAGTGAAACAGGTCGTTGGACAATTCCTAAAACACCATGGATGGAAAGGATTTGCCATCTCTATGAGAATATGAAAATTGAGGATGAAAATCACTTCCTCTTAGAGTGCCCCGAGTACAACCACATTAGAGCTCAATTTCATAATCTTTGTTGCAATACTGACCTTCCTAGCCTTTTAAGATGTCAAATTTATAGTGAGCTCGGGAGGCTTCTCTCCAAGCTTTTTGAGCATAGGAATAAAATATTAAATCAAATTAAATAGCTCTTTTCTTTAGGTCTGATAGACCAAATATTGGTTTGAGTGGACGTTAACCATCATCATCATCATCATAAAAAACTTCTATTCCATTAAAATTTGAAAATCTATTACAAAATGGCTCAGAACTGTTGTTCTGGATTTTAAAAAAAAACACAAACTGTTGCACACGCAGTGTTGAAATTTGCCCTTTGTCTTCTTCTTTTTTTGCCTTTTGGCATAACCAAAATTACACACAGTCTTGCATATAACACAGAGTCTCACACTCTATTTTTTTACACTCTGTCTCTTTAAAAAAAACACACAACACTTTTTGTTATGCCTTCAGGCCTTTTTTTTTTATATATGACATAACAAAAATTATATATAAAAAAAATTAATTTATGTTGGGAGTGGAGCCTGATTTTCTTCCTGATTCAAAGATCCTTGTTTTAGCTGGATGTATACCCCAGGAAAATTGTACACCCTTGCACGCGGGGGGAATTTGTCCCCCCCGCGGGGTCCGGGGGCCAGCGGTCCCCCGGTGGGGGTTTCGGGGGCAGCGCCCCCGAAGCCAAAAATAGATGTAAAATTGCCTTGTAAAAATATAGTAATTTCTAGTCAATATGGCATGTTCATTAGGCGGAGGATCTGACGGTAGAAGTTATGTTTAGTTTAGGGTTTTTTTCCCTAGAAGGCAACCCCTCGCTTTTATGAGGGTATTGTATTGCGGCTGTGTGATGTATGTGTATTCTCTGAGCGGGAAAAAGATAGGGAGACTGTGAGAGAGAACAAAGGATATTACAGCGAATCTGCTGTAGGTTTTGTCTCTTCATTTTTGCTGGATAATAAAAAGGAAGGACTGGCTGTACGGGGTGGACGTAGCCCAAACTGGGTGAACCACGTATATCTATGTCTCTATGGTTTTATGTGTTTTGTGTGCTTGTATTTTCTGCATATTTTATGTGTTGCATTGCTCTGTAATATTTAATTTTTCTAACAACTGGTATCAGAGCCGAAGGTATATTTGGCTGATAAACTCGCAGGAAAGAAGGGTTCCTGGTTCGAGTGGGAGCAATGGCGGAAGATGCTAAGTTTACGGTCGAGAAATTTAACGGCCAAAACTTCCCGATGTGGAAGATGCAGATGGAAGATTATCTGTATCAGAAAGATCTGTACCTACCATTGAGCGAAAAAGCAAAGAAGCCGGCGGCCATGACAGACGCGGAATGGAACATTCTCGACAGAAAGGCACTCAGAACAGTACGGTTGTGCCTTGTGGCGTCAGTCGCCTTCAATATTTCGAAGGAAACAACAACAGAGGGTTTGATGCAGACGTTGGTGAAATTATATGAAAAACCCTCGGCCTCAAACAAGGTATTTCTTATGAAACGTTTATTTAATATGAAGATGTCGGAAGGTGGATCTGTTGTAGACCATTTAAATGAATTTAATACAGTTACCAGCCAGCTAAGCTCTATAGGGGTAAACTTTGATGATGAAGCTAGAGCTCTGTTATTCTTGTGCTCATTGCCATAGAGTTGGAATGGTTTAGTAATGGCCATTAGTAACTCTGTCTCTGGATCTAGTACTTTAAAGTTTGATGATGATGTCGGTGCTATCCTTAGCGAGGAAATGCGACGGAAAAGCTCCGGTGAGACATCGTGTAATGCTTTGAGTGCAGAGTCTAGGGGAAGAAGAATGGAAAGAGGAAAGAGCTCGGGATATCACATTAAATCAAGGAAAGGTAGATCCAAGTCCAGATCGGGGATAGTGTGCTGGAAATGTGAAAAGAAAGGACACCTAAAGAAAGACTATAGATCTTGGAAGGGAAAAGAAGGAGATGCACAACAAGAAAATAATCATGAAGCAAATGTGACAAGTGATGTGTTACAAGATGCTCTGATTCTTTCTTTCAAAAATGTTACTGATTCTTGGGTTGTAGATTCAGGGGCTTCATTCCATGCCACACCTGATAAGAAATATTTTCATGACTATGTTCAAGGAGATTTTGGACAAGTTCGTTTGGGTGATAATAAACCCTGTAAAATTGTTGGAATGGGTAAGGTTCTTGTAAAACAGCAGAATGGAAACTAATGGCTACTAAAGGAGATAAGGCATGTTCCAGATCTAAAGAAAAATCTGATTTCAACAAGGCAGTTAGGCGGTGAAGGTTGTGTGACAACTTTCACAGATAAATCCTGGAAGGTCACCAAAGGAGCCCTGGTAATAGCAAAAGGTGAAAAGGTTGGTACATTGTATTTATGCAATGGTATTTCTAACTATGTTAATGCTTTAACTTCCAAAGGAGCAGATGCAACACTATGGCATCATAGGATCGGAAATATGAGTGAGAAGGGGATGAAGATTCTTCACTCAAGAAATTTTTTGCCAGGATTGAAGAATGTTGATTTGGATTTATGTGAGAATTGCATTTATGGAAAACAAAAGAGAGACAGGTTTCTCAGAGTTGGGAAAGAAAAGAAGAGTGAAAAATTGGAGCTTGTTCATACAGATGTATGGGGACCTGCTCAGGTATCATCTCTCGGTGGCTCTATCTATTATGTTACGTTTATTGATGATGCAACTAGAAAAACTTGGATTTATTGTATTCAAAATAAATCTGATGTATTTGATACTTTCAAGAAATGGAAAGCTTTGGTTGAGATTGAGACAGGAAAGAAGTTAAAGTGTCTCAGATCAGACAACGGAGATGAATATTGCAGCAAAGAGTTTGATAGGTACTATTCAGAGCATGGAATTCGTAGAGAGAAGACAGTTCCAAGAACACCACAAGAAAATGGTGTGTCAGAAAGGATGAACAGAACAATCATGGAGCGTGCAAGGTGCATGAGATTGCATGCAGGATTGCCTTTACAATTTTGGGCAGATGCTGTAGATACTACTGTTTATCTAATAAACAAAGGGCCTTCAAGTTCCTTGGATAGTGGTATTCCAGAGGAAGCATGGACAGGTAAAACGGTAAACTACTCTTTTTTAAAACCATTTGGTTGTGAGGCCTTTGTCCATATTAATAAAGAAAATAGAACAAAGCTTGAAGCAAAATCAAAGAAATGTACCTTTATTGGATATGGTGCTAATGATTTTGGTTATCGCTATATGATTATGAAAATCACAAAATCATTAGGAGCAGAGATGTAATATTCAATGAAAAGGTCTTGTATAAGAATCAGTTGCAGGAAAAGAAATAGGAAAAAGAAAGCAAGGAATACGCGGTTCTTGATGAGATAACTGAAAAAGTAAAGGTGCCTGAAAATGATAATAATCAACAACCACAGTAGCAGCAACCACCACAATAGCAACAGGCACCTCAAACACCTGAAAGTGGTGTTAGAAGATCTACTAGGATAAGTAGACCCCTTGAACGATACTCTCCTTCATTATATTATTTATTGCTGACTGATTCTGGTGAACCCGAATGTTATGAAGAAGCAATGCAAGTTGAAAGCAGGAAGAAGTGGGAGCTAGCCATGGAAGAAGAGATGGACTCCTTAATGCATAACCAGACTTGGGACTTAGTCAGGTTTCCTGCAGGTAAAACTACATTGCAGAATAAATGGGTTTACAGGCTGAAGGAAGAAGATGGAGGAAAACAGAGGTACAAATCTAGACTTGTGGTGAAGGGTTTGCACAGAAGAAAGGTATTTATTTTGATGAAATATTTTCTCCTGTTGTTAAGATGACTTCAATCAAAACTATTTTAAGTCTTGTAGCAGCGGAAGATTTACATCTTGAACAGTTAGATGTAAAGACATCATTTCTCCATGGAGATTTGGAGGAAGAGATATACATGCAGCAACCAAAAGGATATGAGGTAAAAGGGAAAGAAAAATTGGTGTGTAGGTTAAAGAAGAGCTTTTATGGCTTAAAACAGGCTCCAAGGCAGTGGTATCTAAAATTTGACAAGTTTATGTTTGAACAAGGTTATACTAGATGTCACTCTGATCATTGTGTTTATCTAAAAAGGCAAAATGATGACAACTATATTATATTGTTATTGTATGTAGATGACATGCTTGTTGTAGGATCTAACATGCAGGAAATAAATGTGCTCAAAAGAAAATTGGCAAATTCATTTGCAATGAAGGATTTGGGAGTTGCAAAACAAATCCTTGGTATGAGAATAACTAGAGAGAGGAAAAATCGTAAATTAACACTGTCTCAGAATGAGTACATAGAAAAGGTGTTGAAAATATTTAATATGCACAATGCAAAACCTGTTAGTACACCTTTTGCTAGCCATTTTGAACTTAGTAAGGAGATGTTCCCAAAGACCCAAGAAGACATGGATTATACGTCTAAAGTTCTATATGCATCAGCAGTTGGAAGCTTAATGTATGCAATGGTCTGCACAAGGCCTGATATTGCACATGCAATGGGATTTGTAAGCAGGTACATGAATAATCCAGGAAAATAACATTGGATGGTAGTAAAATGGATTCTTAGATATTTGAGAGGTACCACAAATCAAGCATTATGCTTTGGTGGTTCAAAAATTGCTCTACAGGGATATGTTGATGCAGATATGGCAGGTGACAGAGATAACAGGAGGAGCACTACAGGATATGTATTTACTGTAGGTGGAACAGCTATCAGTTGGGTTTCAAAAATCCAAAGTATTGTTGCACTTTCAACAACAAAAGAAGAGTATGTTGCTGCTACAGAGGCTAGTAAAGAAATGATTTGGTTACAAAGGCTTATGGGTGAATTGGGTAAGAAGCATGATATGGGCACATTATATAGTGATAGCCAAAGTGCCATTCATCTTGCAAAGAGCTCAACATTTCATTCTAGGACTAAACACATACATCTCAAGTACCATTTCATACGGTCAGTATTGGAAGATGGAGAGTTGAAGTTGTAAAAGATACACACTAGCCAGAATCCTGCAAATATGCTAACAAAAGTTGTAACCAAGGAGAAACTGAAAATTTGCTCAGTTTCAATTGGTCTTCAAGGATGATGATGAAGATGAGGAAAAACCAGGTCCAAAGAGGAGTCATTGTCCAGCAAATGAAGTAGTGGTGGAGTTGCTACAATCAGTCTCTAAGTGGGAGATTGTTGGGTGTGGAGCCTAATTTTCTTTCTGATTCAGAGATCCTTGTTTTAGCTGGATATATACCCCAGGAAAACTGTACACCCTTGCATGCGGGGGGGACTTGTCCCCCCCCGTGGGGTCCGGGGGGGCCTACCCCGCCAGCTGGGGGGTCCGAGGGCCAGCGGTTCCCCGGCAGGGGTTTCGGGGGCAGCGCCCCCGAAGCCAAAAATAGATGTAAATTGCCTTGTAAAAGTATAGTAATTTCTAGTCAATCTGGGCCGTTCATTAGGCGGATGATCTGACGGTAGAAGTTATGTTTAGTTTAGGGTTTTTTTCCCTAGAAGACAACCCCTCGCTTTTATGAGGGTATTGTATTGCGGTTGTGTAATGTATGCGTATTCTCTGAGCGGGAAATAGATAGGGAGACTGTGAGAGAGAACAGAGGATATCACAACGGATCTGCTGTAGGTTTTGTCTCTTCATTTTTGCTGGATAATAAAAAGGAAGGACTGGTTGTTCGGGGTGGACGTAGCCCAAACTGGGTGAACCACGTATATATGTGTCTCTCTGGTTTTATGTGTTTTGTGTGCTTGTATTTTCTGCATATTTTATGTGTTGCATTGCTCTGTAATATTTATTTTTTCTAACAAAATAAACTAATTTTATATATATTATAAACATTGAAAATGTTTATAATTAAATATATTACAACATATATGTTTTATCCTAAATATTTGAAACGTAAGCCTTTCGCGGAGTATGTTAAAACATTAAGACTTTGACTTAATTCTAAAACAATATTATCACCATGCGTAAAAAGAAACATTAAAATTTTAACCGAATGTTTTAAACCTTCATCGCAGATTTAAAAAAAAGAAATTAAACCCGTTTGAATAAAATTATCGCATTCCAATTTGAGCTTGCTAACATAAGCATCCGGACGCGCGATAAAAATTAATTCGCGTTTTAATTTTTTATCGGGTCTGTTGTGAGCTTGCCCACGTTAGCCTCTTTTCTATGCGATCGGTTGTAGATTGGCTGATGGTCTTTGTGATTTGGACTATGGGCTCCACTTGAATTTTAAGTGGCCCATTCAAATTGAAATTGAATGCGCAGTAAGGACGGCTGCAGTAATGGTGGTAGGTGTTGGGTTTAAGTGGCGGGATGGAGAGTTTGAAGACTGTGGTTGCGTGGGGATTGAACCACGGCTCCTCATCACAAAAATAGGCTATGACCATGATAAAAAAATGGTTTTACAGGCTTTGAAGACAACCCTTCAATGCACGGTGGCATGCAGACAAACCAAAAACAAAAACAAAAAAAACGTTGCGGCTGTGCTCTTCGTCCTCCTATACAGGATTGTTGTTGGGTTTAATACTTCAACAGGTTACCCCCAATGATCACGGCTACCTTGGAGTGCAATTAATTAATTTCTTATTTTTCTTCTTGGATCATAGACCAAGCCAAAGAAGCCCAAGAATTAACGCAACTCACAAGTGACAATGCTCAGGTCACTATCGGTTCACTACGCTTTCGATGCGCCATATGTTGAGAACATATGCACTATATGCCAAAAACACAACATCATTCATAGTCTGCAAATGATAGTGGTTTTATTTAGTAGTATGAACACACATTCAACAAACTAGTTGGCCCATTTACAATAGTCATTTAACTCTCTAATCAGTGAGAAACCTCCATGCAATACAGTGAGTTGGTATATCAATACGTCCAACAATCAAATAATAAGATTGTGGCTTCCTTCAACACTTTTAGGCTCATCATACGTTCTGTTTTATCTCACCCACAACCCTTCCATATCCACGTCGAATGGGAACACTCTCCAGAAGATATAGATTCGGGCATGAAACAAAAAATAATAGTGTTTATTTGCACCTAACAAATGGGTGACATCGAGGTAGTGGAAGTCGAACAATGGAGTTGACTATGCGGAGGAGTGTGAGGCAACCGGTGAGTGCTGACTGTGTAAATATATAGTTGGGAGACCTTGTGCTTAAATTATCATGCAACGACTATGGGACTGCATCCGATTTATATGGAAGCAACTGTAAACATACAACCCTATGCCTCGCTT
Source organism: Pinus albicaulis (assembly GCA_034641835.2). Taxonomy (NCBI): domain Eukaryota; kingdom Viridiplantae; phylum Streptophyta; class Pinopsida; order Pinales; family Pinaceae; genus Pinus; species Pinus albicaulis. Next base: position 31,881 of record JAXQQM020088147.1, read on the forward strand.
GCGAAAAATCTATGGCAGAGACTAAAGCAACTTGCTCTAAATATAGAGTCCCAGTCACACACCTAATTCGTGAATATAATGTCCAGCCAAGTAACATTAGTGATAAAATATATTTCATTGGAAGATTTTTTCAAGGTTTACCTAATTTTTCTAAGAATAAATGTTCCAAAGCTAAGTGGTCTCTACACAAAGAAGGTCTAAAAGGTCAGCTACATTGTTCCAAAATACATGAATCATTACGTAGTAAGTTACATGTTTTGCACCTTCATCAATTTTGAATGCACGTCTGCGATGACATAGCCGCCCATCTGCAATGAAAATGAGCTTTTCTTTGTAACGCCAAGAACATTTCTTTAGTATTGAAGAATAAGGAAATGAACACACACAAGTTCCAAGGCTATGAAAAATTCTTGGGATAGGTAGCAGACTTTCGAAGATAGAGTAAGGACTAAGTGAAACAACCAAGTGAATATCAGACTAAGATCAGAATGGTAGGAAAATGAGAGAGATGCAGGTTGTTGGAAATAACGAAAATTTCCTGCCACTTTCGATTGAGTAGGAACATATACTTTGACAGAGTCTGAGTGCACACTCCAAGGGGCGTTATCAGTAGCACCAAGTTGTGATGGCTCATGCAAAAATAGGTGTTACATAGATGCTCTGTGTGTGTGTGTGTTTTTAAATAGTAATGAGTAGCTAAAAAAGTAATTGGTTGGGGTGTGGATTTTAGTGTTTAAAATAAAATTGGATTTTGGCAATAATTTGATTAATTATTTTAAATTACTCAAATTTAAATTGACTCAGTTTTAGCAAGTAATTTGTGTTAATGAAGTTGAATTTCTTATTAAGTATTCACTTTTGAAGTTAATCAATTGCAATATTGATTTATTTAATTCTTCTGTATACACTCTTTTGTAACACATAGTATGGTTCACAATTATAATGCTTTTAAGTATGAGTAAACATTATGTACTAAGTAGTTGTGTATTTTATGTTGTTAGTATGTTTTACAACTTAATAACATAAAAATTTGTGTGTATTAATTATTTTGGGAATATATGAATGCAATATCAGATAAGTGTAATATATTTAGATAGGTGTGTTTTTAAAGTGTTTTTTTTCTTGGTACCAGAGAAATTGACAATTAGGTTGGGTTTGTACTCGCGCGACATGGGTTTGGGGTTGATTCTAGCTGCTACTACTATATCTCTGGGACCTACGACATCCCTCCTCTTCATAGTCCAAGTTACTTGTGGGGGATTTGAACCTTGGATCTAGGTCAAGCTCGTACTCTCATGACACAGGGTTGATTCCGTTCGCTACCACTATACCTATGGGGCCTATGATAGTCCTCCTCTCTGAAGACCAGGTTACTTGGTGATCACCAACAATTAAGTTTTCCCCCTGGGATAGGGCATGTCTATTTTGAAAGAATAAGTTTTTCAAAATTTTAATTTAACTATCAACATTTATTAGGTGGATGGTAGGGATTTGAATTCCATGGAATATTCTAAAATATTCTTATTAGTGTTATAAATCAAAGGTTAATATTTATCTCAAAAGTATTTTTTTTTTCTGTCATTTTAATTAAACTGATTAATTAAAATCAACATTCCCTCTTAGCGAGGAATGCACTCTAGAAAATATGCCCTTATGCACACTGCTATGACTCTGTAGCATCTTTGCGTTGTTGATGTCTGACATGCTGTCCACCAACTATTGTGTTTTTGCTACACTATACTGCTGCTGACTACCACGATCAACACTGCGTCCATACTGCAACTCCCTCTCAAATGATGCATTTGTTGCTAACACTGCCACTGCTAACTATGCACTACAACTTAGTTGCTGAGGGAAGCAACTGAAAAACATCCAAAAATATTAAAAAGTGTACGGGATGCATCTCAATGTTGAAACTCTGAATGATGCTAGTCACACTTTGTCCCTTTGAATCACTGTGGTGTTGCTACTCTGCATTGCGTCCCTCTACGCTGCTGCAACTCTGCTATGCACTGATTAAGATTTTTGCGCTACTAATCATTGCATCTGTTGTTTCTGCACTCCTCTCCACCGACTAAAAAATCCTCCAAACTGCGTTTTTAACCCTTGGTACCTGTAGCAAGGTCATGATCCAAGAGGTGGACTCCTCAAGGATCTTGCCCAACTAAAGTTCTTGCGAACTTACAACTCAATGTCACCCCATCTCCCTCCTGGAGATGTGTGGGTGTTACATAGTAATTTGTCACCATGCTCATTCTCTCATCCCTGATCCTAAAATTCCCCTTGACAGATCTTGTGCAATTTTTCCACCATGAAGAAATATGTTAAGACATCCCCTAAAGATTCAAAGAAAATTTCCTTGGAATATTACTAAAGAAAATTGGTCAAACTCCTAGTTTCCTGGGTCAACGCTTTTCTTGGTGTCATGCTCATGCTGATTTCATATTCACAGTTCTAGCTCAGCACTGTCAGCGCCCTTATTTCTTGGAAAACTGCGATGACCCCTTTCTGGCAGTGTTTCCTCAAATGAAGGAGAAGCTTCGACCATTAGAAGTTCTAGGGCAGCGAGTTGGTTGTTAAATGGTGGTGTTAGAGTCGAGCTCTCTGATTTTAGAGCTTTGATTTAATCCATGGGGATTTATCCCTTAGAAAGTGGGCCTTCCTCCTCCTTTCATGGGCTCCCAACCTCTTCTCCCTTCCTATAAATTCATATCCCTCGTACCAATAATGTTAGCTTGGTTGGTCAAGGTCGGGCTAGTCTGAACTCTCATTACCTTTGCATCCTCGCATTGTGATAATGCCTAAGTGTTCAGGAGAAGAAATGACTTAGAGCTATGGTGAAGGACTCATATTTTCACCAAAGGAGGTGTTTGGTCAATTTAGTGTGTCCTAAATTGCTGCATTTAATTGTCAATCCGGGAATCGTAAGCTGATGAAGTGCGGCGCACTATATGTGCAAGATAACTTCTTTCTTAACTTTTTGTCGTTTGTGGTCTTTCTAAGGTAAAATGGAAATTCTAAAGTGAAAAGCAAGCTTGGTTATATTTATTCAAGGAAGTGATATCCCCTATAATGATTTACCAATCTCGAAACTTTAAAAGCAAATTGAAATTACAATGACAAAAGAAAGTAAAAGTGTACCGCTGAAATGAAAAGTGCTGCTAATCTAATGAATCAAAACAAGAAACTAGTGAACATGAAAACTAAACTATTCTTGCTGCCAACTGAACACAAAAGAAACTATGCTTATGGAAATTCAAAATTGCAATGAAATAAATCTAAATCAGATTACATCAATTCATTTTCCGACCCTTCATCATTAGACCAGCTATGACTTGCGGAAGTAATCATAAACAACTTGTGTAACTGATTATTTAATTTGCAGAAAGTAAACTAATACTAAACCATACACACATAATTCAATCCCTCGCCATCAGTCCAGCTGTGGCTTTCGGAGGCAACTGAAGATGTCATACATGATTTAATATATCTAAATTTGCAAAAAATGAACTAATACTAAACTACACATTTCATCATGCAGCCCCTCACCATCAGTCCAGCTGTGGCTTTCGGAGGTAACTGAAGACGCTATGAGCAGCTTAATATATCTAATTTTGCAGAAAGGAAACTAATACTAAACTACACATTTCATCATGCATCCCCTCACCATCAGTCCAGCTGTGGCTTTCGGAGGTAACCGAAGACACTATGAGTAGCTTAATATATTTAAATTTAACTACTGAATCAGATAAACAAAACTAAAATGTACAAAGCAAGACTGAAGTTAAACAAATGCTATGAAAAGGAAACTAGCAGCAGAATAATGTCAGTCTCATATCATTAGCTAAAATATCATTAGCCAAAATACTATGAAAATGCCCGGGCTGTCTACCTAAAACCTGCACAAGAAAACTGATCAGTGATTTAACAATCATAAAAACATGAAAGACAAGAATTCAATGGAAATTATAGAAATGTATGAACAGAAATGAAACAACTATGAAATATGAACATGTAATGGATTATGATACAATGAATTTTTAAAGAAATGAAATGAAATATATATACATTAATACACAGAACCTCGGCTGAGCAGGGGCCCTCTACACAGCTCTGGTACGATCCTCAACACGAATTAAATTGAAAACAGAGTCTTTTCACATTAAGAAGCAGTTCATTACAGACTGGTAGTATTACGGCTCAAGGTAGCGTAATCACTACATAACAGAGTACGCACATCAACTATCAATTAACAACTCAACAGCTATGATCTACTAACAACTAACTCTACGTGCGTATGAAAACACTCTTTATAAAACAATAAAATGTAACTGTCTCCTGAAGTTTATGATAGCAGCCAGCACGTAGACCACTAAGGCCACGGATATAGGAGTATGGCCATGTTGGAAAACGGATCTATGGAAGGTGGGCGCTTGAATTCAACTCAAGAACTTTGCACAGATGTCAATTAACCTCCGCAAGCTTGGAAACGGCCGTATGGATGTTTATATGCCACGAAACAGAGTCCAGCCGACATAGAACTCCACAGTTGACTTCCACGTGGATGGCTTTGACCGCGGCTTTCTTTGACAAATTTACTTGAACCAATAGGACACGAACCATGTCCTTGTCATTCCTAGCCTGCCCATGTGGCTCGTTTCCTTCGTTGACACCTGTAACATTGATTTCCACAAAATAGCTGCGGAAAGTTGCAGCGGCTGCGGAAAGTGACAAGTTTCCGCAGCTGTATGAACAAAATCTAAATCAAATAGAAAACACACAAACATAATTAAAAGCCATGTTAGATACCCTTTTGCACATGATATTTGACAATTTTGGAGGTTTAGGTGAGTGAAAGAGATATGGAAAAGTGTATGGAAGAGAGACAAATTCGGGACTCAACATACCCCCACTGTGAAGGTGTTGCATGTCCTCATGCAACCAAAGTTTTGACACTCTTTGTTCAATTCATGTGCCTTGATACTTCAGCCAGCACATCTAACCCCCTTCTCTTCTTCTTTGGTACTGCCATCATTCTGGGTTTCTTCATGAGGCACCTGAATTTGATATTCACAAGTGCTCTGCTCAATTTTTGGCATTTCCTTTTGAGCTTCTTATTTTTCTTTTGCCAAATACCCAAATGTAACATAGTATTGTCATGGATAATCTTGTCCAGTTTGCCTTGCTCTTTGAGTGTTTCATTTTCATTTTTGATATGCCGATTCAAAAGCTCAAGCTCAAAAATCTTCTGTTTTAATGACTGAACCAAATCATCCTGCAATGTATGAGGCTGAATAGAAGAGGTACTTGGGCCTGTGGCTGCCTTCTCCAAGGATTCTATATAATCATACACCTCCTGCTGTTTGGGGTCTACTTCCGGTGTCTTTTTCATTGGGTTGTCCTCAAAATGCTGCAAGGGAGAATTATGTTCAAAATTTGGCTGAGGAGAACTTTCATCAATATTTTGCTGAGAATAAGATGGAGTACGCTCATTGTCTGATTGGGAGTGAAAGGAGTCAGGTTCACTAACTGACTGAAATGGACTATGGTCAGTTGGAGACTGTTCAGATGTCTCTTCAACCAAATCAATGAAATGAGGACCTTTAATTTGTGTTTTTCTCAGTTTTCCCTTAAGCCTGCTACTTCTCCTCACATGCTGTGGTACACTACCCTTTTGTTCTTGTTTTCCTGTTTTTGCCTTCTTGGATAGAGATGACTGTTTTTGAAGAAAAATTAATCTTTCAGATAGAATTTGGTGATCTTCTTCAGAAGAAGAAGAAGTTTTATGGACAGCCTCAATAATTTCTTTCCCTTTTGGTATTATTGGCTTCTTAGTTTTGATTTCCTTCTTCTTCCTTTTTACCAATCTCTCTTCCCTATCATTTTTCTTCATAGTAATAGTAGAATTATCTTGGATTTCATCTACTGTTCTTTTCCTTCTACTTCTTTTTGCTGTGCTAGCTGCGGGAACTTCCTGTGTAGGAGCAACTTGGGTTTCAACATCCATTTTCTTTCTTCTACTCCTTCTAATTGGATTACCTTCGGGAATTTCCTGAGGTTCTTCAAAGAAGTTTCTAACTAGGAATTGTTCCCATGTATCTTTTCTTTCTTTTAGCTCCTTTTCAATCAGAATTTTTATAAACCCATGATGATATAAATGAGGCTCTACATCTCCTAGGTGTTTTTGCACAGTGACAGCCATTTTATTCAAGCTATTGAATAGGAAATAAGGAAGATTGAGAGTTTGGTTTTCAAGAAAATTCATCAATAGCCTAGTATGATACATGTACATAGAGCCAAAGCGGCCTTCACATGTGATAAATTTATGAACAATGAGTAATAAAGTGGCCCATTCATCTTTTATTGCATGCACAGGGATTCCTCTTTTGAAAACAGTGATATCCATACCTTGATTTCGGAGGATTGTTCTCCATGCCTCATCACTGATACTTTTGTTTTTGAACCAACGTTCTCCTTCTTGAAGAAGCTCTGTGGCTGCTGCTATTGATGCTTCATTGACTAAAAACTTGAGGTCTCCCACTTCTGCTTCCGAGCCATCAAATGATCTTGCAAACGCTTTGGTAACTTCTATGTGGTAACCCCTGAATTTCTGAATAAAACGCAGCCATTTAGCTTTCCTCAACATCTCTTTTGCTTGTGGAAATCCCTCTATAAACTTCGGTCCTTCCGGCTCTGCCCTTAATAATTTTCCCATTTTACTTCTCTGTGCTTCACAGGCTTGCCTTTGTGAGAGTTTAAGCGGAAATGGAACGATGGAATACACAGAATCTAGCACAATACTGTGGGGATGTTATCACAAAACGGAAATGAGCACCATAAACAGAATGGAATAAGACTGTGAGTGGATATACGGGAATGAGAGTGAGCAAAAGGAACGGAATGGAGTGAAACAGGGAGTGAGAATGAGTAGCGTGGGGTTTTGTAAACACGACGGAGACACGACAAAGAGGTTAACAAAGTATAATGCATTCGGCCGCATTTTGAATTTTGGTGACTGTGTAATAAATATAAACACGTTTCAATCAATGATTATGAAGTTATGCGGCTTGTAAGAGTCCTTTGTCAACTCAAATACGTATCATTATCGGTGGGATATCTGAACATGAGTGAAGTGAGATTTCCAATGATAATAGTTTGCAGATAAATGCGAGGGATAACATAGAATCGTGAAGGTTGAATCAATAATCATTGCGCGTTATGGGTAGAGCTCATAGTTTAAAATTACATAAAAATGTGTTTTCCGATACTATTTGAAATAAACTTTATTCATACCTTTGGAATCCTTGCTTTTGCCCTTGGTCTTCAACTGATTGATCTTCATTAGTGTCTTGAATGTCCCATTGATCCTCTCCTGCATTTTATTTTATAATTTATGAAAATAACAACTAACTGTACATTCTTTTTGGGAAGCAGTATTAATGCATTGAAAACATACATTTGAAACTGGTCAGTACAGGAAGCCGACCACGAAATATTACTTGTTTGAAATAGAAATGAACAGTCGACAAATGACCAGGACAAATGACATAAAAGATTTTGTCGATAGTGGGTGGAATGAAGTGTAATGAAGTGAAATGAAATGAAATGAAGTGGAATGAAATGGAGTGGGTGGTGAGATGAAATGAAATAAAAAAACAGATTTTTTTTGGAAAATATAGAGTGTCAGGTGTCCCTGATTTTCACTCCATATTTTCTGTATAAGACTGCCAATCAATGATTGGTTTTTAGGCTTATACCATTTTTTTTTTTTTTTTTTTTTTTTTTTTTTTTTTTTTTAACTTGAAATTCTAAAACTGAGGCCAGTGAAGATGAAGAGGTGTACAAACATAATTAATTAAGGCTTTCTTGAAACAACTTGACAAAATCCTCTTTTAGAAAGTGACTGAACAAACTTTCAATCTAAGGCCATTCACTAAAAGAGGAGTTTGAAACTCATCACTGGTCTTGATTCTTACAGCTCCATTGTTAAAGATCTTGTCAATCTCATATGGCCCAAGCCAATGAGTCTGAAATTTCCCTTGAAAATCTTTAAACTTGGAGTCAAATAACAATGCCCAATCTCCTTCTTGAAACTTCTTCTCTTTGATATATTTGTCATACCACTTAGTTCTTTGATATTGAACTAGATCAGTTCTTAGAATTGCTTCTTGTCTGATCTCATCTAGCTCATTCAACTGCTCCATTCTATGCTTTTGGGCTTTTGATAAGTCCATCCCCAACTGAACTGATATCTTGAAGGTCTTGACTTGGAACTCAATGGGGAGCAAGACTTCTTTCCCATAAACAAGTTCATAGGGAGAATGTCCTGTTGTATTCCTCCATGTAGTTCTGTAGGCCCACAAGGCTTCTGGAAGCCTTTCTGCCCAATCTCTTCTATGTAGATGATCAGTTTTGGTGATGATACTTTCAAGAACTTTGTTTGTGGACTCCACTTGACCATTTGCTTGTGGATGGTAAGGAGTAGATTTTCTGTGCTTGATTTTGTATTCTTCCATCAACTTCTCCACAAAATTTGATGTGAATTGGCTCCCCTGATCTGTTACAATTTCTCTTGGAACACCAAAGCGAGTAAAAATATCCTCATAAAGAAAATGAACAACTGAATTTTCAGTAGCAGATACTAATGCTTTAGCTTCTACCCATTTAGTAACATAATCAGTACAAACCAATATATACTTCTTTTGCTTAGATGGTGGATTAATAGGTACAATGAAATCTAAAGCCCATTTTTCAAAGGGTTCAATGAGTACCTGTGTTTGCAATGGCATTTCATTTGAAAGGGTAGGTTTCCCTACTCTTTGGCAGCTATCACACCTTTTGACATATTGTTTTGCATCTTTGGAGAGAGAAGGCCAATAATATCCCAAGGAAAGGATTTTATAGGCCGTCCTTTTGTCCGCAAAGTGTCCGCCGCATGGTTCATCATGACATGCCTTAAGAATATCAGGCATTTCATCTTCCCTGACACATCTTCTGATCACAAGATCTGGCCCTGTTTTAAACAATTCGTTAGAAATCCATGAATATCTTGAACTCTCCTGAATAATTTTCGTTTTTCTCTTGGAAATAAATGTGAAGGTAGTTTCCCTGTAACCAAATAGTTAGCAATATCTGCATACCAAGGGGTCTTAATAGTTACTGCAAACAAATATTCATCAGGAAACTTATCTTCTACAGGAGAATCTTCTTTAGTATTTTGAATTCTAGACAAGAAATCAGCTACTGTATTCTGTTTTCCTGGTCTATCCAACACAGTAATATTGAATTCTTGCAAAAGTAAAAGCCATCTTGTCACTCTACCATTAGTAACAGGTTTGTTCATTAAATATCTAATTGCAGAATGGTCAGTATGAATAAAAGTTTCATAGCCTATTATGTAATGTCTAAACTTATTAATTGCATGAACAACAGCTAAGAATTCTTTTTCAGTCACAGTATAATTCAACTCTGTGGGAGTCAAATTTTTACTGGTGTAATAAATGGCATAAGAAATTAAATCTTTTTGACCCAACACAGCTCCAAGAGCTGTATCTGAAGCATCTGTAGAAATATGGAAAGGAAGTTTCCAATTTGGTCCTCTCAAGATAGGTGCTTCAGATATTCTTGTTTTCAAAGTTTCCAAAGCGGATTGACAATCAGGATCCCATTTAAATTCACAGTCTTTTGTAAGCAACTTGAAGAGTGGAGATGCTATTTTAGTGAAGTTTTCTATAAATCTTCTATAGTAACCAGTAAATCCTAGCAAACTTCTAACATCTCTTTGACAATTTGGAATAGGCAACTTGGAGATGACTTCAACTTTTGATCTATCAACCTTAATTCCATCTCCTGAAATATGATGTCCTAAAACAATCCCTTCGGTAAACATCATAAAGAATTTTTCATGGCTTAATGAAAGGTTTGTTTCTTTACATCTTATGAGAAATTTTTCCAAATTTTCTAATGCCTCTTCAAATGAATTACCATAAATTGTAAAATCATCCATATAAACCTCTACACAATCATGGATTAGATCAGAAAAAATTCCTAGTACTGCTCTTTGGAATGTTGCAGGTGCATTACATAACCCAAAAGGAAGCACTCGATAGGCAAAATTTCCCCATGGACAAGTAAATGTGGTCTTATCTTGATCTTCAGGTGCTACCTGAATTTGATTATAGCCGCTAAAACCATCCAAAAATGAAAAGTACTTTTTACCTGCTAATGTATCTAATACCTGATCAATAAAAGGCAAAGGAAAGTGATCCTTCAAAGTTGCTTTGTTCAACTCCCTGTAATCAATGCATACTCTCCATTTACCATTCTTTTTAGGTACTATAACAAAAGGAGAAACCCATCGGCTATCTGAAATTGGATAAATGAAGTTTACATTGAGAAGTTTTTGGAGCTCTTCTTTCACTATCTCCCTAAGATTTGGATTAATCCTTCTTTGAGGTTGTCTGATTGGTCTACTGTTTTCCTCAATATAGATATGATGGATGCAAGTCTTAGGATCAATACCCTTCATGTCAGTATACTCCCATGCAAATGCAGTGGAATGTTTTTGCAAGATTCTGGTTAGTTCTTCTTGTTGTGACTTCTCCAGATGTTTATTGATATTGATATCTTAAAATCTCAAAGAAGAATGCAAACTCTTCATAGAGTAGAAGACATTTAATCTTGATGATAAATATTATGTGAGGTCCCAGCGAAATTGTGTGGGTCATATTCCCAGAGTTATCTCAAAAATTTTCTAATGTGTTAATTTGTGCTCTCACTAATTGAAATGGTAAAGACGGACTTGTATAATTGTTCTATCATCGACCAATGCATTGTCTCTTTATTTAGTAGTATACTATGAGAGGAGGATAAATTGTATTTCTTTATTAGTCCTACAATAAGAAATAATACATCAGATCTTCATTTAAAAAAAGCATCAGTGGCAATGATAAGATCTTCTCAGAATAGTGGATGTCTCCCTATGGGCCACTTTTGGGAGTCAAAATCATAAAGTCTCTTGGATATTCCCAGAATATAAGGAAGTAATCTTCTAATACACCATATGGTTTAATAACCGATCGATCTGCAAGTTGCAATAAAGTAGGTGTAAAAAGAAGGTTAGGAAGTTTTAACTGTTCCATAGTCTGTCTACTCATAATGTTGATAGCAGACCCTAAGTCAATCAATGTGTTTGGAATTTCTATCCCATTTATATGTGTCTTGACAATTGGACTTCCTGGATCTACATATTTCTGCATGGCAATTTTTCCCATCATAATGTCTGCAATCTTTCCTACCAGGTGGATTCTTCTTGTGTCCTTTAGCTTCCTTCCTGGTCTTTTGAAACTCAACTCCTTTATGGTTTTGCTAGAATAGGAATTTCTCGAATGGCTTGTAGCAATGGAATCTTGATACAAACATTCTTCAATTCATCTAGAAAGTCATAGTTAGGCAACAAGATTTGTTTTTCCACCCCCTTATCAATTTGTAGTCTTTCCGGAAAAGGAGGTGTAGATGAAGATACAGGTTGCTCAACTATAGGAGTTGTGGATGTTAGCTTTTCTTTTTCTTTTTGAATTTTTGAATTTTGAAGAGATTCTTCCTCAGAACCCTTATTGACTTGAAGAGAGTCCTCCTCAGAGGTATCTTGCTCTTGAATGTCTATAAAAGGTTTTTCTAAAACTCTACCAGATCTGAGTTGTACATCGTTGAGAGGAACAATCATATAGGTAGGAAATTGTTGTCCTTCTACCATATAAGTAGTTTGAGGATTCTTATTGTTAGGATTTGGCAATGGCTGAGCTGGAAGTTGATTTGTCTTCTGTTGGTATGGGAGCATGAGTTGAGGATTTATATTTTGTTGAGAAGGTTGTTGTTGTGGAAATGGAAATGAAAGTTGTTGTGGATTTTGGTTTGGAAATTGTAGAGCTTGTTGATTTTGAAAAGATGGAGGATATTGATAAAATTGAGCAAATCTCCCATAAGGATTTTGCATCCCTTGTACCCATGGCTGATATGAATTTTGATGTTGGGGCCAAGATTGTTGCCAAGGAGTACAATTTGGTGGGGTTTGAAGATTCATAGGGTTATTAAACCCTTGAGATTGTTGTCCCTGCCAAGGTCTCCTTGCGACAAAACAGAGAGATTCTATTGAATTTGGATCTTCTTGAAAAACAGCTTTGAGTCCAGGGATTGAAGGACAATCCTTGATCTCATGATTTTCTGAGCAAATCATACATGTTTCTACATCTTTTGCATCCAAGGGACATTCCCTTAAAGCATGTTTATTTCTACATTTCGGACAAAAGATGGCTAAAGCATCTGTTTCTGCTTTCTGCTTGTTTTGGATTTTAAGGGTGTCTAGTTGTTCACTAAGACCCCCTAAGATATCAGTTTTAAACTCATCAAGCATATTACCAATCTCTGCCCTACTTACTGATCCAGTTGCAGATTTGTTAGCCCTAATAAGAGAAGAATCTCTAGGCCCTTTTCCAGTTTTAGATCTTCCCCTTGAGAATTGGATACATAGTTCTGTTATATCATGAAATGGGAGTTGAGAAATGTCTCCTTTACCCATCATGTTTAAAATGTCTATCCATTCATCTCTAATGGATTTTAATAGGAGGGCTTTCAAGGTTTCATTATCTAAGTTGCTCATCTTTGCTCTTTTCAAGTTGTATTTAAATCTTTCAATTAGGTCTTCCAAATTTTCATCTTCTTTTTGCATCATTTTGAATACCTCATCCTTGTGATTGGTGGGCATACAATAGTCCCAAGTATCTATCCAAAATTTTTTTTTTCATATCATTCCAAGTCCTGATAGATTGAGTGGCTAATCCCATGAACCATTTCAAAGCAGATCCCTTCAAAGTTGAAGGAAATAGTTTGAGTTTTTGAGAATCTTCCATATAGTCATAAGTTCGGCACACTACTTCAAACTCAAACAGAAATGTTTCAGGATCCTCACTTCATAATCCATAAAAGTTAGGGAGAACAGATGGTGAGATAATTTTCATTGTTGCATGAGTTTCCTCATCAACTATAGGGAATCCAAGCAAATTGTCCCTATTTCTACCGTTATTTCCTTCACCATTGTTATCTTCATTATCTCCTCCTCCTCTACCTCCACCTCTATTTATTACTTCCTCTGCCATGATAGTTTCTTTAGAGTCCTTATAGTCCTCTAGTTCTTCTACCAAGGAAGGATGAGAAAAAGTTTCTTTGTTTTCTAAGTGGGTTTTAGTAGGTGGTATAGGAGAATCCTCTAATTCAGCTGTTCTTTGACTTCCAAAAATCTTAAGGCTAGGAGTAGATGGTGGTGAATCTGGTCTATGCCTTGAAGAAGATGGAGTTGTGAAAATCGAACTCTTGGCTTTAGCTATAAACCTTCCCCTAGAATCTCTTGCTCTATGCATGTCATTTTTTTATTCTTTTTTATTTTTTATGCAACGGCGCCAAAATGTTTGGTCAATTTAGTGTGTCCTAAATTGCTGCATTTAATTGTCAATCTGGGAATCGTAAGCTGATGAAGTGCGGCGCACTATATGTGCAAGATAACCTCTTTCTTAACTTTTTGTCGTTTGTGGTCTTTCTAAGGTAAAATGGAAATTCTAAAGTGAAAAGCAAGCTTGGTTATTTTTATTCAAGGAAGTGATATCCCCTATAATGATTTACCAATCTTGAAACTTTAAAAGCAAATTGAAATTACAATGACAAAAGAAAGTAAACTGCTGAAATGAAAAGTGCTGCTAATCTAATGAATCAAAACAAGAAACTAGTGAACATGAAAACTAAACTATTCTTGCTGCCAACTGAACATAAAAGAAACTACGCTTATGGAAATTCAAAATTGCAATGAAATGAATCTAAATCAGATTACATCAATTCATTTTCTGACCCTTCATCATTAGACCAGCTATGACTTGCGGAAGTAATCATAAACAACTTGTGTAACTGATTATTTAATTTGCAGAAAATAAACTAATACTAAACCATACACACATAATTCAATCCCTCACCATCAGTCCAGCTGTGGCTTTCGGAGGCAACTGAAGATGTCATACATGATTTAATATATCTAAATTGGCAGAAAAGGAACTAATACTAAACTACACATTTCATCATGCAGCCCCTCACCATCAGTCCAGCTGTGGCTTTCGGAGGTAACTGAAGACGCTATGAGCAGCTTAATATATCTAATTTTGCAGAAAGGAAACTAATACTAAACTACACATTTCATCATGCGGCCCCTCACCATCAGTCCAGCTGTGGCTTTCGGAGGTAACCGAAGACACTATGAGTAGCTTAATATATTTAAATTTAACTACTGAATCAGATAAACAAAACTGAAATGAACAAAGCAAAACTGAAGTTAAACAAATGCTATGAAAAGGAAACTAGCAGCAGAATAATGTCAGTTTCATATCATTAGCTAAAATACTATGAAAATGCCCCGGGCTGTCTACCTAAAACCTGCACAAGAAAACTGATCAGTGATTTAATAATCATAAAAACATGAAAGACAAGAATGCAATGGAAATTAATGAACAGAAATGAAGCAACTATGAAATATGGACATGTAATGGGTTATGATACAATGACTGTTTAAAGAAATGAAATGAAAAATATAAACATTAATACACAGAACCTCGGCTGAGCAGGGGCCCTCTACGCAGCTTTGGTAACGATCCTCAACACAAATTAAGTTGAAAACAGAGTTTTTCACATTAAAAAGCAAGTCATTACAGACTGGTAGTATTACGGCTCAAGGCAGCGTAATCACTACATAACAGAGTACGCACATCAACTATCAATTAACAATTCAACAACTATCAACTCAGCAACTATCAACTAACTCTACGTGCGTATGCAAACGCTCTATATAAAGCAATAAACTGTAACTGTCTCCTGAAGTTTATGATAGCAGCCAGCACGTAGACCACTAAGGCCACTGATATAGGAGTATGGCCATGTTGGAAAACGGATCTATGGAAGGTGGATGCTTGAATTCAACTCCAGAACTTTGCACAGATGTCAATTAACCTCCGCAAGCTTAGAAACGGCCGTATGGATGTTTATATGCCACGAAACAGAGTCCAACCGACATAGAACTCCATAGTTGACTTCCACGTGGATGGCTTTGACCGCGGCTTTCTTTGACGAATTTACTTGAACCAATAGGACATGAACCATGTCCTTGTCATTCCTAGCCTGCCCATGTGGCTCGTTTCCTTCGTAGACACCTGTAACATCGATTTCCACAAAATAGCTGCGGAAAGTTGCAGCAGCTGCGGAAAGTGACAAGTTTCCGCAGCTGTATGTACAAAATCTAAATCAAATAGAAAACACACAAACATAATTAAAAACCATGTTAGATACCCTTTTGCACATGATATTGACAATTTTGGAGGTTTAGGTGAGTGAAAAAGATATGGAAAAGTGTATGGAAAAGAGGCAAATTCGGGACTCAACAGGAGGCCTCCAACATCAAGGCATGGGTTGTAAGCTCTTCCTTTTATATTTATCAATAAAACATCTGATGTTTTCTTTCTATATTTGTCTAATTGTTTATGCAAATATTTTGGTACTCCTTGATATGCTAGATAGCTAATGTTTATGATTATTATGCATTGCATTACATTTGTTGTTTCCTCTTGATCATCCATGGGTATTCATGTGCCATGAGTAGTAAGGAGCGAGCCTAAAAGGATCATGGATAAAGGTCATCATCAACGAATTCAAACTTAGCATTTGGAAAAAGGTACTTCTATCTCTTTTCTTATCACATTGTGAATGTTATTTAAGACAGCTTTGCATTAGAAAGTATCTCGTGTTGGTAGACCCGTTCTAGGGCTAGAGAGATCGCCTATGTCTGCAAAGGGGATTTATCTTGACAATAGAATTGGTGACTCCACTGGGGAGTTCCTTTTTCGTAAATGTTTACGGAGCCTAAAAAAGAGATAAAATACAACTCGTTTACATCAAGAATAATCACCAACAGTGTGAAAGTCCTGTCACTGCAAAAAAATAGCAAACATCACTGATATCGAGGAAAAATAATAAAACAATGGCGAAATTTTTTCAAAAATCTATAAATAGACCAAAAAGTAAATTTGTTTTCACCTTTCTATTTTGAGAGGATATTTTTATCCATTTTCCCTCCGAACTTCAAATCAATGGTGTGGCAGATCCAAGACACCAATCATCGATCCATCAGCCTTCGGTAAGAGCTCTAAGCTTCCTCTTCATTTTAATTTCATTCATGTATCATTTAGTTTTAGAAATAGGGAAATGGGGAGGGGGGGGTGAGGGGGGAGGATTTAAAACCTCAAAATTGCTTGCGACTAGCATGATTTCAAGCTATCAGGGTCGTATTGGTCGTGTTTAGCCCATTAGGGAAGCACGCCGCTAGGGCTGAGTTAATTGAGATAGTCGCGCTGGCCGTGAGGAGGATTTTGAAACAATAAATCCGCCCATCTCTATGGATAAGTTCCAAAATTACTCTAGTGAAAGCTCCTAAAATTCCTTTTAAACATGTTTTGCAAGTGTTTTCCTTAGATATTCTGATTGAATGGAAAGAACGAGGCCACTAGGTGGAAGACCACCAAGCACTACAAGACCAAAATTTTTTAAATGCATTGCATGATTGTGGCTTGTTGAAATTATTCCAAACATCAGGGTTGCGAGCTCAGTTGGAGTTGCTCCAATATTTGATTGGTCTATAGGATGTGGACCGACAAATATTTGTCATCGAGGACCAGGAATTGGAATTAGATGTGATGGACATCTATTTCATTACAGGTTTTTCTAGGGGAGGGGAGAGAATCCAACTCTCCAGAGCCCGTGTAGGTGGTGAGAGTACCAGTATGCTCATCCAGATACACTTTCTTGAGGCTTGAAAAAATGAGAGCGGGAAGATAGATATTTCTTCTATCAGGGTGCTTCCTTTGCGCACAATTCTTCACTGCATAACTAGAGTGGCAAGAGTTGAGGCGTTGCATGAGGCAACAAAATCTCACTTCCAGTATGCGGTGGATTATCTGGCCCCAACTATGTTTAACTAGTGCAAGGGGCTACTGGACAATATGAAGAGCCATTTGACCAAGTGCAAGATAGGGTGGCTAAAACAATTGGGGTACGTGTCCATTCTGGTGGCCTTCTTCTCAGAGAGATTACCATTGTTTTAGTACCAACTGTTGGAGATCCATGATCCAGCCCCGAGGGACTCGAGGCTGATGATATGGTGCGAGATCATGCCCCAATAGGGTGGGGGCCAACATATTCATTTTACGACAACCTTTTTTATTTGGTTGCGTCATCAACTCATCGTGGTTGGGGACTTTGCATATGTCGGCGTCAACTTCATAGGAGATCCAGATCTTCCTATTCCACTGGGCACGCAGTGGACTAATGTAGGTAAAAATTGTTATTTTTTTATATTTTTTACTTTCTGAATGTTTTTGTTATGTATTCTAAAACGTAAAATTATGATGTTTTTATAGATATGGGTCCTCAGAGACCACCTGGTATGTCGTCGATTGTGCGGAGGGTAGCCTGCCCGGTAGAGGATGCTCCTTATGAGGAGGAAGTAGATACACTAGCTAAGTTAGAGCGGAATCTAGTTGGCCTTATGAGAGGCATCCCAGAGTATTCTACTTTTGATGAGATTCCTTTGTGCCTCCAGAGGTATGCAGTCGGGGTTCCGGGCAGACTACATCGATTACTTTGGCAAGTCATTCGAGCAGTCACCTGCTACCATGAGCACCATGTTGGCGGATAGAAGCCCTGTTTTTACATTTTTGTACTTATGTAGGCTTGGAGAGCCATTTTTGTAATAGTACACATATTTTTTGAGATTTTGGATGTAACACACTTAACAGACCTGATATATATATATATATGCATGTTTCAACAGCTACTTGTGTATCATAATGATGTCTGGTTTTTTACATATTACGCAAATGTCTATCTAATACATGATTTGCTAAGGTATATGTTAATGTGTTCAAACGTCTTGGAATATGTTGGTATGCGATAAAATAAAAACTTCTTTCAAATAATCGAACACACAAATACATACGCAAAATTTGAGGATTTCGCACAGAATAATGGTCATTTAATTGTAACACAACGAGTTGTGAGTATAACTTAAAAACCAAATCTCTGATCCTGAGATCAATGGCATTCGAAAATAGTTCGATTACTGCACTATATTTGGCAATATTGTTAGTTGTTCGACCTAAAAAAATACCTTGCAAATTAATCAACTCGCCATCAGGGGCAAAGAGTGCCCATGCTGTGGAGGACAAGTTCATTATGCTATGGCAAGTGCCATAAGAAAAACCGACGTAATGATACGGAGACATCTGCAAACCAAGTGGAACACAGAGCGAAGGAAACATGTTTGCAAAGCAAACAATCGCACCAAAAATCCAATCAAACCACACTAATGTACAAAGTATCACACTTATGATTAAGCATAATATTTTTTCAGATAGAGCCCATTTCAGGGCTCAGCCAATGGATTGCCTTCGTAATCTGCTAGCTCATAGAATCCTCGTTCTAATACTCATTGAATGATATAGGGCCCATGCCACATTGGCTCGAGTTTTCCTACTCCCAAATTATCATGGGTTTGGTCATAAAGCAGGACCAAGTCACTTTAGGAGAAAATGAAAGGGTTGACATATTTTTCATATTGAACTTTAACTCATATTTTATGTGGTTCAATAACTAAGGAAAATGGCCTACGGGTCTCATTGAGACGCTCGAGGTACAACAGATGTTCCTCTTCTGGCGAAGTACCAAGAAGTAGTTCTACAACTAGCTTCCTAGAAGGAATCTCACACTCGATCGGGAGTTTGGCCTCTAGACTTTATACCAATTGGAATGGTGTGAATCCAATGGCAGTCTTAGCAGAGATTTGGTATGCCCACAAAGCTGAAAAGAGCATGAGATTCTAATCTCGTTTGTGCTTCCCAATGGTGCGATGAATGAGTCACCAAGAATTTGTTGACAACCTCATCCTGGCCATTGGCATGTGGATAATAGGGCGTGGAGCTATCGTGATGTAACCCCAAATGAGCAGCAAGCTCTGTGATCTAAAAATGGGTTGGATAAATTTTTTATGTTTTTCAAGAACCTCCCACTCAGTTAAACAAATAAAAGATCTAGCTTATACTTGACAATTTGCAGAATTTATGCTTGAAAGTGGTGTATGATTTTTAATTATTTAAGTGTATTAAGTCCATTTTTTCTTGCTGAAATTTAACATGTATAATAGCAACATAATGCAGCAATAAAAAATTCACACATAACAGCAAAATTAATCTAGGAGTTCACCTGAATATCGTGGGCTACGTCTCCTTTGAGCTTTGTCATCTTGACTTGGCTCTTTGGGATTATGGTAAATTTTATTTTACAAGTTCCACACTTAACTCCAATGGTTACTTAACTGAACCAAAGGGCTTATAATACCATATATATCCATTTCCTAGTTGTCATCACTCTGCAAACAGCTTTAGGCTCCCTTAGACTCGATTCCTTCTGTCGGTGCACTGAGCCACATTGAGCTTCTCTATGGCACTTACTCCTTCAGAATTATATTTTTGTCCCTGAAACCACACCTGTTTTCTCTACAACACATCAAACACAAAATATCGACTGATAATTTTCTCAAAGCGAGCACTGCATCCCCAAACTAGACCTTCCTCCACGGTTTGCCCAGGGCTGCCCAAAACTTCCCTTCAGCTTCTCGAGCTCTATAAGTCATAAAATGGATTTGAAAATCCCTTAATTGGATTTATAATTCCACAATTAGTCAGGATAGACTATTTTTTCACTGAAAATGGCCTCTGGCTACTCCGGTTTCACCTTCAACACTTGTTGGCACCCCCTGGCACTAGGGTCACTGAAAAATTCTCTGATGGGTTCGCGACCTCTAGAAGTACTCAAAAGCTTGTACAACCTCCATCAATGGATTCATAATTCTGTTTACAGTTAGAAATGACTATTGTTTCACTGCATATGGTCTCTTTCTGGCCTGGCTAGACCCTAAACTGTTATTGGCAAAAGCTGGCACTAATCGCCCCTTGAACTTCACTGAAGCTTCTCTGCTTTTTAAAGTCATCTACAGGCTCTTCAAACCATCTCATTAGTTTCATAACATCTAAAATATCTAAGGTTCACTATTGTATTTTTGAAAAAGGCCTCTAGCTCCCCTGGCTAGGCCTCATACTGTTACCGCCCCCTGGTGGCCCTAGTGGCCCCTTGAACTTCACTGATGCAAAAACCTACTTAGAATCTCTCTGATGGCTCTGGAACCTACTCCATTGATTCTATAATGTTGGATATATTCGAAATTGACTATTGGCACTCCAAAATTGGGCGAATCTAGTTCCAGATAGAGCCTGAACTCATTTTTTCCCAGTGTCCCTTAAAAAACTCCTCTAATTGTGGAGAAACTCGACTTAACTCCAGTTAAGTTGGAAAATTATACCAAATTTGTGGGTGCACCAGTTAAACCGTTAGTTCTAACTGCAATATTAAATGTTGATTGATGGGCATGTGATCGGAAACCTGCGGTTAAATAGCCGCAACCACTGGCACAAACCACGTGGATGTCATTAAGTTTCAAAACCGCATGTGAACATGACTCCCGCTGGCGGTTAGAGTTAGGGCTTAAGCCCAAGGTTCCGGCGCTTGAGCACATGGAGGGGGGGGGGTTGACCCCTCAGGTCTGGCCTCCCAAACCCCCAAATCGGATTTTGATACACGTTAAAGCAAACCCGTGGACCGCTATTGTTAAGAAACAAACATTGGCGGAGATGGTGAAGAGACTTGCCCGCACGCTCAGAGATCAGGTGTTCGATTCCCGAGAAGTCACAAAAATTTTACAAGACCAGACCTGGGCCACGTGGCGACCTCCGAGCCTGCCACGTGGCAGCTTCCTATTGGACCAAAAATTAACACAGTCAATCAAATGCCCAGTAATATTTTGCCACTTGGCCATCAATGATTGGTCCATACAGAATATTTTGAGGAATATTCCCTAAGATATTCTTTTTTTAATTTCCCAAAATTTCCAAGTCAAACTTGGTCAAAGTCCAGTTTTTTCAGTTTACTAGACTTTTCAAAGTGCAATAACTTCCCACATCTGCCTAGCAGTTTCCTTGTTGGCTATATGGGACACAATATGATCTTTGACTCCATCAAGGAGTAGCATTTTAGCCTTCGACATGTCAAATGTGTGTTTCTTCAACGGATCTGGATCTGTAGGGACAACTGCTGTAATCATCACGAAGAGCTTGAGATTGTATTCATCTAGAAGGAATTGAATCCTCGTCTTCTAGATTACATAGTTGGAGGCTCCCTGCAACCGGTCCTGATCTCTAAGCCTATGAGCTACTATGGTCGTCAAGAATGTCGAATCTGATCCTCTTCTTCCCCCTTTTTGTAACATTGGATAGGTTTACACACTCCTAAATGGAGCTTGTATATCTGCCACATGGATCTATTGCTCATATCTCAGAAAATAGAGTTCCTTGGCTAGGAAATCCCTAAGGAAGAAAATTCCCTCACTGTGTTGCTTCTTCCTTTTCAGACGACTTTCCACCCAACAAACAAATCTATGTGTTGAGGCTCTGTGCTTCTCCCTTTGGCTCAGAAAAATACTGATCTAGAAGCCCTTCCTCTCTGTTAACTCACTCATATAGAGACTTACCCAAAAACTTTAGCCCTCTAGGCTTGGAATGCGCAATCCCTCTGGGGATTCGAACTATTGCTTTCTGCATCTATTCAAACTCCTTCTTGGTGTTAGATATGATCTTCCCATTTCACTTGCAATGCTCCACAAACTCTGATACCATGTGAAAATTCCAACTCCTAGATCTGGAATCCTAATGCAAGAAACTAAATTACTTCTCCTACTTGTAAGTTACATTATAAAGTTATTTTTCATATCACTTCTGAAAACATTAAAGCAATTACTGAAGCAAACTTCACTTAATTAAATTTAGATGCAGAAACAGGAAACTGAGCAAAAGAAAAAACACACACAGGAAACCATTATTTTTGGACAAATGTCCCTGGAAAAACCCAATGTGAGAAAACTGGTGCAACAGATCTGATGGTTTTATTATTAAGCAATAGTAAATCCTGAATACATCTTTGAATTCCACTCCAGACAAATTAGTTATAGATAATGTGACTGACATAAAGATTAGTGAGGTTACCTCACAATATCACTGGAAATCTTGGCTGATTCGGTCACTAAATGATGTGCCTCTGATAGGCTCTGCATTGCCTCTATGTAGTCCTAGCGTCAAACCTTCTGGGAACTACATCACTCAACTGGTGAATCGTTCTACTCCTCATAAATTTCAATCTCTGCCTCCCGGTCACACACCTCGACTTCTAACTTCTAAAATTGATTCTTCAGCAAACCCTTCGAATTTCCTCTGGCCATCTACGTAGCCATGTGTGGCTCTGCGTCAGCCTCTCTGGATCTGCGCGGGAATTGTTGGATCTCTCTCTGCCCTTCTCTGTTGATGATTCTCTGGCTAAGAAATAATTCTCTTTGGATATTGTCTCTACCTCTCTCTGCAAAATATATCAGGATCTAAGTTTTCCTCTGAGCACCGCTCCTTCAGAAAATTTGATCACTTGATCTTCTCGGTGTATTTTCCAAATGACCCTCAAGCCTTCATTTATAGTCTTCTCATTGAGACTTCAACGACTGATATTAGATCTCCAATCAACGGCTAAGATTACATTTAGACTTGATCTGATTTTTCTATAAGTTTCACCCATATTTTAAATTAATACCCATCAATTATTTTAATTTCATAAGTTAGACTTAGGGTCCTTGATGAGCTCCATCATTACACATGTTTGGAGGGGTTAATGGTCAATTTTTTTCTTCTTAAATCTCCTTTTCTTGAATTTTTATTGTTATTTGGTTTTATGATACTAGTATAGGCAGTGATTAAGGCTAACATACTCTAAGTGCCTAATATGAGGTTGAGTGTAGAAAATCATGAGTAATTGGCATTATTTCTGAAGATTTTATCATAAATAATTGAAGGAGACAACAAGGAGAAATTATAGGAGGGTTTTCCACCCTCCTTAACTCTCGAAGGCAGCCAAAGGATCCCCAAGGATTCTCTCCAACAATTCAAATTCCAAAGGCAGCCAAGCAACTCAAAGACCAAAGTGCACTCAATCTATGTTTACTTGGAGTCAAGTGGACTCAATCACTATTTTCAAGGGAGTTGTTCATAGCTGCCACATAGAATAAATAGAGCAGATCTAGAGCTAGGAAGGATTCGATTCTATTGGGAACTTTGTTGCAAGCTATTGAGCTTTTGATTATTGTACTCAGTGATTAAACTTTGAGAAATGTACGAGACTATTCTTTCACAAAATGAGCAGACTGATTTCATTTTACTGAATTAAGATTCAGAGAGATAGGCGTGTTAGTTAGGGCCCAATCCATGTACCTTCGCCTCTCTATTGTACTTTTTCTTTGCTTTCTTCCATTCAGTTAGTTTTTCTTTTGATAGTTTCATCACTGCTAGTTTTTTTCTTTCAGTGTGCTGTTGTAGGTTTCATTTTCTTATGAGTAATAGAATAGAGGAGAAAACTCTAAAAGTTGTGGATCAACACCTCCCTTCTCATCTCTGTCAATAGAACTTGAGGAGGGTGAACCTTCCCATAGACCCAAAAATTGTTTTTTTTCATTGTTCATAAGATTAGAGTAGAGTTGAATTACCATTTTCAGCCTTCCTTTTGTACTGTATTTTCACGCATTTGTCTATTTCTTTGTGCATAAGTTAGCAGGGTTGATTGTAGGAATTAGTGTTAAAGCCCCAGAGCAGCTCTGTGGTGCCTTCCCGCTTCATTTTTCATCTATGTCTTCACAACCTAAGCATTGTTGTTATGCCCTCCATTCCCTCCTTTTTCTGCTTATTCTAACTGTTGCACCCACCTTTTATCCCTAAAAACACTTAAAATATTCAACCTGCCTTATTCCTTTTCTTTCATTAGTCACAGCCACCACACCCTTTTTAACGCAAAACACTTGAAAAACCATCAAAGTTGGACCTCCACCCTTTTTCCTCGAAACTCTCGCTACCGTATCGCATTTTGCACTTCGCGCTTTCCTCCCGACTGCACTATCGCTTCTCCACCAACCCTGCGATATTGTGATATTGTGATATCGCATATCGCATATCACATATCAAATAGTTCATATAACCCTTCCACCTTGCCTCTACCGATTATCACAAGAATATTTGAAAACCTTTGGAAACTAACCTTTTCCCTTTTTCCTTTAAAGACTTGCCGCAA
The DNA here is from genome assembly GCA_034641835.2 of Pinus albicaulis. NCBI lineage: Eukaryota > Viridiplantae > Streptophyta > Pinopsida > Pinales > Pinaceae > Pinus > Pinus albicaulis. Next base: position 56,229 of record JAXQQM020088147.1, read on the forward strand.
ATCGCAAATTGAAATTTCTATTGGTTTCTGTTAATATTTTCTGCCTCCAAACCCCGATTGTGATATTATTGTAGCACTCTGCCACGTGACCCATTGCATCTCGCATTTCGAAAATTTGGCATTATCGCATTTCGCTCCCACTTCGTTAACACTTACCACTCCCAACCGCCAATTGAGATATTATTGTAGCACTCTGCCGCGTCATCCCAATCGCAAATCACATTTTGTAGTTTCTATCCCAATCACATGTCGCATTTCGCTCCCGCTCCCGAACAACACTTCTCTCGCTCCTCTAGATTTGCGATATTGCAATATAGCATATCGCATTGCCACCCCCCTCTTACAACTCCACCATTTCACTTTTAAAAGCCTCCCTCTCAAAAGCATTTTTGCGATATTAAAAGTTTTAATAAAGTTTTAAACCCCTTTTTCACTCCCCTAAGCCTTGTTTCATATGGTTAAGCCCTCCATTAGCACTTTTACCCATTTCTTCTTCAAACTATAAGCAACACCTTTTCAAATTAGAATTAGGTCATGAATAGCTACATAGATAGGATCATGATAGATAGAGCAGGGTGTGTTTATCCAATTAGACAAGTTAAGTGCAATTTAAATTATTTTCCCTTCTGCCATTTCCTTTCTACAAATTAAATTAATTTCATTTTCGTCATTTCCTTTCTGCAAATTAAATTAGTTTCATTTACATCATTTCCTTTCTACAAATTAAATTAGTTTCATTTTGTCATTTCCTTTCTACAATTTAAGTTAGTTTCCTTTCTATCATCTCCTTCCAACAATTTACTTTCTAGTTCTCATCATAGTTTAATAAATAGCACCCTTTTGTAAAGCAGGAGAGGATGACATGAGAAAAATGCAGCTGCTGTGTATATAGCATTGTCACCTCCAAGTTTGTACGAACCCCAAGTTGATAAAGTAAAGTAGGGCAGCCCCTGGGAGTTTCAGCACTCTTGGTGCAATACCAGGGCTCACCACTTTTTGGCGTCGTTGTCGGGGAGGTGTCTAGTAGATGCTTTTATTTTGTTTTAGCATTATTTTTTGCTTTCCTTTATTTTCATGTTATTTCAGAAATATTGAAAAAAACACAAAAAAATTATCTAATTTTCATGCCTCATAGGAGTAGGAATACTCAAAGGAAAATATTACCTGAAACACCCACATCACCTCCTAGCCACCCTTCAGTCTTCTTCATTGGTAGTGAGATTGAACTTCCTATAGGAGATCCTTCCGAATACTCTGAGGAACCTATTGGGGAAGAAGAAGAAGCTCTTCACTTATCTTAACCATGAATGGGATCCAGATAGCCTTTCCCATAAGGGAGGTAGATGGGGAAACTGAGATGAAATTTTTTTTCCCCTCAGCTCTTCCACACTTCCATGGACTTACCTCTGAGGATCCTGACACATTCATGTTTGAATTTGTTTTTGTCTGTAGACTAATGACTACACCTCTGATGATCAGAAGTTGAAGCTATTCCCATCCACCCTTAAGGATGCAGCCTTGCATTGGTTCATGGCTCTGCCTGGGCACAACTTCACCACCTGGGCATAGATTCAAGAGACCTTCAACAACAAGTACGGAGACTATTGTAGGTCCAAGGAAAATAAGGATGAGATATTTAGGATGACTCTAGGGGCTCACAAATCCCTAGAGGACTATGAAGAGAGGATTCAATTGAACTATAAGAGAGCCAACTATACTCTTGATCTTGCATCACTTAAAATTGTACTTATTAGAGGGATCAAAGAAGAGATGATAGAAACCTTGAATATGCTATCAGGAAAAGATATATACTAACTTCCTTATGAAACAATCAAAACTGCCTTCCGGAACCATTCTAGGGAATTTAGGAAGACGGGCAGAGCTGGCCAAAACACATCCAAAACCCCTTCCTCTTCCACCTCCATAAAACATGAGATTGGAAACATGTTAGAGGAATTTAAGAGTGACGTGATGCACACACTTGATTTAAAAATGGACACAATTCATGTCAAAAGGAAGAAAGAGGAAGCAGAGAAAGCCCTGGCCATATTTTATCCTAGATGTACCCGGAAGAAACCAAGAAATTAATGTCCACTGAATTTCATGGAGTTTTGCTTAGTCTGTGACGAGAATCATGACACAGACAAGTGTCCCTCCTTACCTAGACTTAAGGTTGTATATCAAGGTGGGGAAGCAATGCCAGAGCAACTATGTTTCATCAACCAGAGAAGGTCTCAAGGCCCTCGGCCATATCAAAAAGGTATGAAAGGTGCACCTTACTCTTACTATCACAACAATCAGAGTGCACCCATGCAACCTTGGTACACCCCCACTCCATGTTGGTCTACACCTCCTACTTTTCCTTACAACCCTCCATATCATCCTCAGTCAGTGAATCAACCATTTCAGTAGTATGTTCCACAAAAAAATCAGTGGAACAATCCAACCCAAGGGTGGAGGCCTCAACACAATCAACCACCTGCTCTAATGCCTCCACCCAAACCTCAACCTCAACTTACTCATGCTGCTCCACCTAGGCTACCTCAAATACTTGCACAGCCCAATCCGAACGCGAACAACAGACAGGCACAACAGGCTCCCAATGGAGAAACATCCTATCTAGCTTATGTTGTGTAGAAACAGGAGGTTAATCTCAGGTCGGGAAGAGAACTCCCAGAAAACCATCCTCCATCTCCACCTGTAGAGGTTGAGGAGGAAAAGTAAGAAGGTAACACTAAGATCCAACAACCTCCTTTTCCAGAGCACTTGATCCACCCTAGTTAACACACCCGAGAGGAGACTGAACTCTTGGGAGAATTGGAAAATTTGTGTGTAAATATACCACTTCTCCAGGCCATTAATGTTGTCTCTATCTAAAATAGGCTCATCAAAGAAAAGTGCTTTGAGAAACCTGGGAGAATGAAGGGAGATACCCCCACCATCAATGTGGTAGGACAATTTTCTGACCTAATGCTGGGAAGGGTGATCTTTCCAAAGTACCTCGACCCTGGTAGTCCAGTTGTTGATGTGCACATAGATGGTGTCATAGTTCCCAACACTCTGATTGATCTAGGGGTTGCTATTAATTTCATGACCAAGGAAACTATGTTGAAACTTAATCTCCAAGGGACTTTAACGAAAACCACAACAATTCTACAACTTGCAGATCAGTCCACAGTAACTTCGGAATGAATTGTTGAGGATGTTATGGTTACCATTGACTCTTGGGAGTATCCTACAGTTTTCTTGGTCCTGCAACCAAAAACCAAGTTTAATGGTTATCCTCTCATCTTAGGGAGACCTTGGTTAGGCACTGCAGATGCTTATATTAGTTGTCGAGTTGAAAACATGACTATCAAAAATGGGCCTTTGTCCAAACAGCTAGTGTTATATCCTCCAGCCCAACCTTCCATTGATCATGATCTACCTATATGGTTGGAGGATGAAGAATATGATTTATATAACACTGCCCATATGTGTACCATAGATGTTATTCTTATAGGGGGGTAGCTTGATGAAGATGAACTCATCGACCATGTCATTCAAAATCAGTCCTCCACTAACATTCCTCTCGAAACCTTAGTCAAAGATTCTGAAAGCCAACCTTGGATGGAAGTGCACTTAGTTGAGTCAACCTCCGAAACTACCAAGTCTATTGAGTTAGGCTCATCTAGATCTCTGAAAATCAACCTAGACCTCTCGAATGAAGAAGAGAAGTAGCTATGCCAACTTTTGAAAGAATATCTAGATGCATTTTCTTGGGATTACAAGGACATGAAAGGGGTGCATCCTTCAGTATGCAGGCATCATATTTACATAAAATAAGGATGCAAGACTGTGAGACAACCCCAAAGAAGGATGAACCTGGCTTTGAAGGACATAGTCAAAGAAGAGCTACAGAAACTATTGGATGCAGGGTTCATTATCCTATATCCGACAGTGAGTGGGTATCTCCTCTTGTCCTAGTCACAAAGAAGAATGGGAAGTGGTGAAATTGTGTTTATTATCGAGAACTTAACAAATCCACCAAGAAATACCATTTCCCTTTTCCCTTTATAGACCAAGTCCTAGATGGCCTTGCAGGGAAGAAGTTCTTTTCCTTCATATATGGGTTCAGTGGGTACAATCAGATTCAAATCAGCTCTGAAAACCAGGATAAGACTACTTTCATCTACCCTTGGTGTACCTTCGCTTATCTAATCCTACCCTTTGGGTTGTGCAATGCCCCAACCACCTTCCAAAGAGTTGTCCTGAGCATTTTTTCCAAGTTAGTCCATGACTCTGTTGAAATCTACATGGATGATTTCACACCATATGGGGATGACTTCCAGGAAGCTCTATCCAATTTGGGTAAAGTACTAAGAAATTGCATTGAGATGCATCTCTCCCTGAGCCTAGAAAAGTGTGAATTCCTGAAGAAATCAAGAGTTGTGTTAGGACACTCCATATCCCAAGCAGGAATACAGGTAGACCCGAACAAAATCACTATCATCAAAAGGGTTCTTGAGCCTCAAAAGCGGAAAGATGTCAGGAGTTTCTTAGGCTTAGCAGGTTACTATAGAAGGTTCATCAAATATTTCAGCAAGATGGATTCGCCATTGTTTGGGTTATTGGCCAAAGATTCTGAATTTATTTGGTCTGGTCCTTGTCAAGAGAATTTTAAGATCACTAAGGAAAATTTGACTACTGCTCCCATTCTCCGAGGTCCAAATTGGACTATGCCTTTACAAATCCACACTGATGCATCCGACAAAGCTATAGGGACAACATTAGGACAATTAGAGGACAAAATCCCTTATGCCATCTATTTCATCAGCAAGAACTTGTCTAAGGACAAGCTTAATTATACTGTTACTGAGAAGGAGATGTTTGCCATTGTCCATGCTTTGAACAAATTCAGACATTATGTAACTGGATATCAGAACTTTGTTCACACTGACCATGCAGCCATCAAGTATTTAATGAACCAACTGTATGTTAATGCTAGAATTAGATGGTTGTTACTTTTACAGCAATTTGATTTGACTATTGTTGATAAACCTAGAAAGGAGAATGTTGTTGCATATTTTTTTTCTAGGTTAGCTCTCCCTAGGGGCATCAACAAGAGGAATCCAAATATGATCTCGCATATCTACAACCCATGAAATAATGATCACGTTTTCATGTGCTTAAGTAATCAGACAAAAATTTAAATGGCCCGATGACGTCTCCATTCTCTTAAAAAAAACTATTCCCCTTCCTTTTTATCCCTGAGCTACAACGAACCTGGGCACATGGGAACTAGAAAAATAGGTAACGTTGACCAACCGGGCTTCTCTACCTTGCTGAAATCTATATCCTGAGATTTGGAGTCTTAACTCATTCGTTTTGTATCAACCTATACTATTTTCATTTTAAGTCTCTTTACTTCTAAATACTTCAAAATTAATATTTATTTTTCAGATCCTATTTCTTCAAACGCTTATTTATAAATTTTTAGGGTAAGAAACTTTCTCACTCATTTAATGTAGACAAATTCTAGCTTCTTCGTTGACACTCAAGGGACTAGCTTCTAGAGGTGAAGAAGGAATGGTGGATGACCAGCTGCCAGATGAGAATCTCTTTTCTATATCAACACTCTCACCATAGTTTGTTGTTATAGCCAACTACATGGTTGCTAGGAAACTACCTCCTAATATTTCATTGAGGGAGAGGAGCATACTCATCAGAAAAAGTGCCCCTTTCACATGGATTGGGGGAAATATTTTCAAGCTAGGCCCTAATAAAATATTCACGAGATGTGTGAGGGAGGAAGAAGTTTTTTATATCCTCTCTGCATGTCATGAAGGCCCATGTGGAGGCCACTTTGCTGCAAAGAGAATTTCTTACAAAGCTTTGCAGGCATGATACTATTGGCATACCCTTGAACAAGATTCCAAAAGATACACCAGCAGGTGTGACCTGTGCCGAAGGATGGGGAAACCAGCACAAAGGGACGAGATGCCTTTGCACCCTCAGGTGGCTCTTGAGCCATTTGACAAGTGGGGCATGGACTTTGTTGGACCTATGAATCCACCATCCAGACAAAAGAAGTATATCATAGTCTGCACTAATTACCTAACAAAGTGGGCTGAAACAAAAGTAGTGAAGGTAGCAACAAAGGAGAAAGTAGCATAATTTCTTAGGGAGAATGTGTTTTACAAGTTTGGGTAGCCCAAATAAATAGTCACTGATCAAGGAGCACAATTCACTTCTCACCTCATTGAAAATATTTTAGGAGGCACAAGATTAAGCATAGAACTTCCACTGTCTATCACCCTCAAGCGAATGGCCAAGTAGAAGTAACTAATAGAGCTTTAGAGATCATCCTCACCAAGGTTGTGAGCAACAACATAAAATATTGGGTAGACAGCTTGGTAAAAGCTACTTGGGCCTACAACACTACTTGGAAGACAACAACATGATTCCCTCCCTATGAACTAGTCTATGGTAAGAAATCTCTACTTTCAGTTGAGTTTGAATTCAATACTTTAACAATGGTAGCTGAATTAAATCTAGATCTATCAAATTCCCAAAAAGAGAGGTTGTTGCAACTAAATGGATTGGATGAGTTCAGAATGCAACCACTTCTTCACACAGAGGTAGTTCAGCTACAAAGGAGGGTATGGCATGACAATAACATTAAGGAGAATTCCTTCCAAGAAGGATATTGGGTGTTGTTGTATGATTCAAGGTTTAAATAATTTAAGGGCAAATTGATGACAAGATGGTTGGGACCATACACAGTGGAAAAATGTTTTGAAAATGGTGCAATTCACATCAGGACCATAGATGAGGAAGGAATCCCTTTGTTTGTCAATGGTCATAGACTTAAAATTTACAATAAGCCCTTATCCAGGGCAGAGTTCATAAATTCAATAAGCAGAGAGGTGCATGTAATGGGAAACTCCATAGTTTCTAGCACTTCCTAACCAAAAAAAAAGAAAAAGAAAAAAAGAATAAATATCCATGGGTGGAAACCTCTCTGAGGCACTCAAGGCAAGCTCGTGGGTTGAAAACCTCGATGGAGGTAGCCCATTTGCTTTAAAAAAAAAAAAAATACATCTGCATCTCTGTGTTTTATATGTTTGTTGTTTTGCAGGTTATTAATGGTTTCTGGAAACACAGGGAAGAAATCATCTTCTTCTCTCCCCTTCTATTTTACCATCCATCCTATAATTCACTCTATTCATTTCCATAACTCTTTTCATCACCTCCATACACCATATTCCTCCATTCCTGAGCACAATGTAGCAAAATAAAGCAAGCCACAAACTGCTACAAACATCAGGAAGTTCCTTCAAAAAAAAAAAAATTCATGGACTGCAAAGAAAAAAAAGAAGGAAAGCTACATAACAGACTCCAGGAGAACGATAATTCCACCCATGGCATCTCAAGAGCCCCACGCAACATCTACAACAAGAATAAACAGTAATAAAATATCAGCATCTCACTCAGAGAGTTACTCATTCAACAAGCTGCTCACTTAGAAAACAGGAAAGTAGTGAATAACACAACATCTAAAACGCTTGTCTCCCCAACCCAACTCCTGAAAACACCTTGAAAACAACAGGTAAGCTCAAGTATAGCCTTTCACCCCTCGTTGTGCATTCATAATACCTATAAATAATTAAATGCAAAGATTTGGAATTTAAAAGGCAGAAAGGTGGCCAGTTAGCTTGGCCACCATCGTGAAGTATGACTGGGGAGAACTGCAAGTTCATGCCATCTAGGCATGAAAAAAAATTAAATCAATGGAGTAGAGGAGAACGAGAGGAGGAAACATGCAGTCCATCATGAATTAACAGAGATAAGGAAACAACAGTCTCTAACGGAAACTAGAGCTGAGCCCGAGTTACATAAGCGCTCCAAAATTAGCTGCGCAATCTAATAAAAAGGGATCCTCTATAATCCAAACCGGTCAATTGAGAATTTTTTAGGGAAAGACCCCGAAGGGAGCCCGAAACACAGCAGTTCGAGTTTGGGTTGTGTATTTGAACATTGTACAGCATCATAACAACATCACCAGCAGTCGGGATAGCTTCCAAAGTATACTGCATATCAGACACAATGGCAAGGGACCAAGGGAAACTTTTATAGCAACCCAAACAAGGCAAAATTCTACTCTTAGCCTTAGAAAAGAAGGAGAATAAGAGCCAGAAGAAGAACCAGAAGAGAAATGGAAGAAATGGAAATGGAGACAGAATTCACAAAGCTAGAAGAAAGTGATCAAGAAGAAGACTCACAGCACAAGCCAACATCCCTTAAAACCAAGAGGAATTCACCACCTTAGCTTCTTTGAACATAAAGAGAAAAAGGTAGACCTCTATGTATTTCAGAACTAAAAAGAGTAAAACGGTAAGTTAGAAAGAGAAAGAAACTCCTCTCAAGAGCCCCATCATCATTGAAGAGTTACCAAGGGAGGAGGAAAGAATCAGAGAGATAGTTCTGAAGGAGCAAATGCAGATGGAAGAGGCAGAGAATATAGCACTAAAGGAGAAATTGCAGCAAAAAGGGAAACAAGTAGCCACCATGGCAGACTTGTGCATAGAACCCCTTCAACACAGATTCCCTGATGACTCATATGTTGTGTACCTCAAGGAGAAATGGCTCCTATTTCAAATCAAAACTGTAGCTTCCCATGGATCCCTATCTTTCCAAGATTGTAGGCAATTCATGGATTTCTACAAGCAAGATAACATGGTTGATCAGGCAAAGATGGCAAAGTTTTATGTGCATAACCTCGTGCTGAAAAACCTGGATACTTGGTGTTATCACAAAATTGCACTTGATTGGCTGCTAATCAGACATATTCATGTAACTGTTTCAAACCAACTTGTAACTGAAGCGTAGCCTCTTCACTCTGAGAGGGCTCTCTCAAAGGGTTTAATGATATTTGATAATGATGAAATTAGATGGCTAACACTACTTGGAAAATAACTTGCTTGTGATGTGTGTAGGTTGAAAGAGTACAAGTTTGCAATCATTGGGCTTATGGAGTCAAAAAATCAGTAGTTCAGTGGTAAGGTCTCTTGACATGGAAGCTGAGGCAAGTAAAAGTTTTTAGCAAAGGTAAATCACACATGGAACATGAAATAACACAACCAATTCATCAATAAAGGAAGTCAGAGCATACACTTATGAATTTTGAGTATTAAATATAAAAACCACTGCAAATGGTACACATAGAAAATATAGATCATATAAGCACTAAAAAATCCATGAGAATCTCGGGTTGGTCAAGAAAAAGTCCTCTATATTACTGATATCAATCAAATTACATAAAGCTGCAAAATTGCAAAAAATCTCCAACCCTTTACAATTTCGAATATCTTCCATTTAATAGACCTTGTTACATGAGAGATGAATTTCCTCTTGGCTAGATTCATTGAATTTTTCCTAATGACACCTTTCATAACAATAAAACATGTGCTTTAATGAGAAAATGACAGCTATTCTATTAAACAGTCCTTTTCCTAATAGGACTCAAACTGCTAATTATTACATTAACTACCTTATCTCTTAAAACAGTTATACATATGACAACTAATGATTCACATGTTCGAATGAGCTATTACAGAACTCATCACTACTTGACATCTTAATTACCCTCCTCAAAATATGGAAACAAACCCTATTTTTCAGGAAAACATGTCCTTATCTTCAACGAATGATTTAGCTGATGGATTGTCTACATTTTATGGTCTTCAAGTCATGGATGATCGCTGGAAAACTCCCTTGACCCTTTGAAATTGTCCACCTATCCAAAGATGCCCATAAAACTGCTCGGAAACCTTAAAAACAGCTCGCTATGAAAGTATGGAAGTTTCATAGCGTACTTTCATAACGTACAAAAAATGACCTTTGCAATCAAGATTTATGCTTCTTTCCTCTTGCATTGTGTTCATCATGCCTTGACACATCTTCCCTATCATTTTCTCTCCTTAGAAGCTACCAAAATTGGTTTTATAATAAAAAATACAGCTACAGGTGGTTTCGTAGTGTTTTCTTGGCTTCAAGCCTAGGAAACGCTATGAAACTGTGGAAAACTATGTAAATTCCAGATTTTTGCCATAATTTGGTTTTCAACATGCCATTTACCTTTCAAAATATAGACTAGCTAAAACTAGGAGTCTTGAGGTATTTCTTCTTCATTGATGATGAGTTGAACTATTGGCTCCTCAACTACTGTCATTTTTAGACCCTTCTTCTCCAACTCCTCATGGATCAATTCTAGTTGTTCCTAGAGGTATTTAACCTGGTCCTTCAGATTTTTGTTGGTATATTTCAAGTGCAGGTTCATTCTTTTGACATGTTTCACCTCTTTCCTCAATGGCATAGTCCATTTGATTAATTGTTGTGTTATCTAGGGTCTTTGATACATTGTCAACCTGCTCTTCCCAAACCTCTTTCATCTTCCCAAACTAAATATTATAAACATTATTTTTCCTTGCCTCCTTTTTCATGACTGCTATCTCATGATTAGCTAACCTCAACTCTTCTTCAAGGAGTTCAAACTCTATTTTTTCAATGACTTTCACCTTTCCTTTCTTTTGCTTGTTGACAGGATCTTCTTCTGCAGGAGATGAAAGGTCAATAATGTTTTGTGGTGGCTGGACAGTGTCAGTGGCTGGATGAACTTCTCTACTTATTTCCAAAAGTTTTCTAGCATGTATTGTTATGGGATTTCTAGCCTGAAACATAAAACCTGCATCCTAACCTTCAAACTCTAACTTCTTTGCTGATTTAGCTTTCTTGATCTTCTTTCCACCTTCATCTTTATCCTTAGCCTGTACTATAGGAGTCTCTTCTATATCAATAGCATGTAGTATGTCTTCTAAATTTCCTTTAGACACTGTTTGGCTCCTTTTAATCCTTTTGTTTCCATGTTTACTGACATTTGGCTCTTGTTTTGCAGGTTTTCTCATTATTGACTTTTGTTTTGCAGGTGGAACAGTGGGTGTATTAAATCTCTGCAACTGCTATGTTTCCATCATTACTGGTTCATTCTGCTCTGCCCCTACTGATTCACTTTATTCTGCCACTAAAGGTGATGGTATGCCTCTAGGTTTAGGAGTTATTTTAGGGGTAATGGTATCCATTTCAAAACCACCAACAAACATAAAATAAGACCAGTATCTTCCTAGTCTTTGTAACTCATCTAAACCCGGCAATTTTATTAAGCCATGATGAAAAATTGAGGTTTCACTTCCCTCAGATTTAGCTTAAACTTTATCTACCATTTCTAAGCTTCTGTGTAAATAGAAAGGTAGATCAAGAAATATCTTATCAATAAAGTGTAGGAGAAGCTTGAAATGGTAAGAATAGACTTTATGATATCTCCCTTCGCAAGTGAAATATTTATGGATGATAAGCAGTAGCTTTGAGAAATTATCCTTCATGCAGCTCCTTGGAATGGCATTTGTAAGGTCAACTTCACTATTTTCTGGCTTGTTAAACTCTTTACATTCCTCCATGTTTAATTCGAACACTTTGAACCATTTTTTTTGTCCTCTTGGAATCCCTGTTATTGCTGCAATGATCTCTGGTGTTATAGTGAGATTCAACATTCCCACTTTTGTAGCTATTCCATTGAAGTTTAGGGAAAATTCCTTGGAAACATGTACATGGAATCCTTGTAATCTTAAAAAAAATTGTAAACATCCTGTTCTTTTGAAGACTTCTACAACTTTTGGGTCTTCATTTATCAGGTTCATATCTGATGGCTCATATCTAAGACAGTGACCACCTTTGTTGGTCTTCCTCTTTGCAACCATGGTTCTTTAATGTCTTATCTCCCTCGCGTGATCAGTTAGACCTGCAAACCTTTGAAAATACCAACCACAACTTGGACTCAGTGGAATAACTCTCCAAAGCTCAATAACACGCAAAGAGGGAATGGAGAATGACAAATGACTCAATTTGGAAAGATTTGGAAGTTCGATGACAACTCATAGCATAATGACAACTCAAACATGCTTAAAATGTTAATGATGACTTCAGCCCTGACCATGTACCTTGATCTTCACCCTAACTAACTCGAATGGCATCTAACTTATCCTTTTCAATCATTTTCTGACACCTAATAGCTATTTTGACAAGAAAAACAGGAATCCTTACTTTTGTAGCGTTCCTAGTGTATTTCTGGGCATTTTCGCTATGAAATCATTAGCAGTTTCGTAGCGAAAAGTGCATTTTCTCAATGTATTTCGCTACAAAAGTGTGGTTTCTTGGCTAAAATGACTCTTTCGGTGCTATAAACTTGGGAAATGAGAAATGTCAGAAAAAAGTGAGTAATGTGACATGAGAGGATTTGAATGAGGGTGTGTTTAGACTTTAGGATAGGTTAAATAAGAAAAATTAAAAAAATTTCCTTTACAAAGTAATGAAAAATGAATTCTATGGCCCTATCTTTGACACATGAACCTCTACGACTTTGTCAAATGATGCTTCATTTTTTCTGAGTGATAACACTTGGGACCCCAAAATTCTACAAAGGGGGATATGTAGTTGATGGCTCTAGTATCTTGGATGATGAATGAGGACACTAGAGAAAAATAGATATGGAGGGTCATGAGAAGAAGAAATAGAGAACCCTTATACATTTGACTAGAATTTTTCAGCCCAAGAGGAGTCATCCTTAACCGTCGAGAGATTGAAAGGGGCCCTGCACTACTTTAAAGCTACCTCCATACTCAAACACAGGTAATAGGACACTTTGATGATGTTTCTAGGAAGATAGAAGACAAGAGCATTATGGCCAACCAGAGGAGATGGAACAACCTCCCTCATAGCCTCAAGAAAAGGAAGTACCATACTCCAGAAATACTGAGGGGTGCCTTGGAAAGGGCACCATTATACAAGAGGGCCATGTAGGCCAAGAAGATCCAATGGCTTGGTCTCAAGCTCAGTCCACCTTTGTTGTTGGGGCTGAATGATGAAAGGGACATAGATGCACAAGATATAAAATGGGAGAATGCATAAAACAGTAATGGGTTTTACCCCCCTGAGGGGGCTCCCACACTTCTTCCTCAAGAAGTCAAGGGGGTTGTCAATGCCTTGAAAAATTTAGGAGGAGGATCAGTTTCTCAGAGGATGAGAAAACATTAAGTAGGGGGTGATGTTGAGCTCCATCATTAGACATATTTGGAGGGGTTAATGTTCACCCTTTTTTCCTTATTAAATCTCTTTTTCTTGCATTTTTACTGTTATTTCATTTTATGATGCTAGTATAGGTGGTGATTAAGGCTAAGATACTCTGAGTACCTAATATGAGGTTGAGTGCAGAAAATCATGAGTAATTGGCATTATTTATAAAGATTTTATCATAAAGAATTGAAGGAGATAGCAAGGATAAATTATAGGAGGGTTTTCCACCCTCCTTAACTCTTGAAGGCAGCCAAAGGATCCCCAAGGATTCTCTCCAAAAATTTGAATTCCAGAGGCAACCAAGCAACTCAAAGACCAAAGCGCACTCAATCTATGTTTACTTGGAGTCAAGTGGACTCAATCACTATTTTCAAGGGAGTTTTTGGTAGCTTCCCTGTAGAATAAATAAAGCAAAGCTAGAGCTAAGAAGGATTTGATTCTATTGGGAAATTTTCTACAAGGTATTGAGCTTTTGATTATTGTTCTCAGTGATTAAACTGTGAGAAATGTACGAGACTATTCTTTCATGAAATTAGCAGACTGATTTCATTTTATTGATTTAAGTTTCAGAGAGTTAGGTGTGTAGGTTAGGGCCCAATCCATGTGCCTCAGCCTCTCTGTTGTACTTGTTCTTTGCTTTCTTCCATTTAGTTAGTTCTACTTCTGATAGTTTCATCGCTACTTAGTTTTTTGCTTTTAGTGTGTTGTTGTAGGTTTCATTTGATTATGAGTAATATAATAGAGGAGAAAACTATAAAATTTGTGGATCAAGACCTCCCTTCTCATCTCTGTCAATAGAGCTCGAGGAAGGTGAACCTTTGCACAAACCAAAAAATTGATTTTTTTCACTATTTTTGAGATTAGAGTAGAGTTTCATTACCATTTTCAACCTTCCTTTTGACTGTATTTTCACACATTTGTCTGTTTCTTTGTGCATAAGTTAGCAAGGTTGATTGCAGGAATTAGTGTTAAACCCCCAGAGCAGCTCCATGGTGTCTTCCCGCTTCATTTTCCGTCTCTTTCTTCACAACCTGAGCACTGTTGTTACGCCCTCCATTCCCTCATTTTTCTGCTTATTCTAACTGTTGAACCCACCTTTTATCCCTAAAAACACTTAAAATATTCAGCCCCCCCTTATTCCTTTGCTTTCATTAATCACGGCCACCGCACCCTTTTTAACGCAAAACGCTTGAAAAACAATCAAATTTGGACCTATGCCCTTGCTCCTCGAAACTCCCACTACCATATCGCATTTCACACTTCGCACTTTCCTCCTGATTGCACTACCACTTCTCTGCCAACCCTGCGATATTGCGATATCACATATTGCATATCACATAGTTCATATAACCTTTCCACCTTACCTCTGTTGATTATCACAAGAATATTCAAAAACCTTTGGAAACCGACCTTTTCCCTTTTTCCTTTAAAGAGTTGCCGTAAATCGTAAATCACATTTTCCATTGGTTTATGTTAATACTTTCTACCTCTGAACACTGATTGCGAAATTATTGTAGCACTATTCCACGTCACCCATCGCATATTGCATTTCACGAATCTGACATTATCTCATTTCGCATTTCGCTCCTGCTTCATTAACACTTACTGCTCCCAATCGCCGATTGCGATATTATTGTAGCACTCTTCCGCGTGATCCCTATCGCAACTCGCATTTCGTAGTTTCTATCCCCATCGCATATCGTAATTCACTCCCACTCCTGAACAACACTTCTGCTACTCCTCCAGCTTTGCGATATTGCGATATCGCATATCGCATATTGCATTTCCACCCCCCTCTTACAAATCCGCCATCACACTTTTAAAATCCTCACTCTCCAAAGCATTTTTGTGATATCAAAAGTTTTAATAAAGTTTTAAACCCCTTTTTCACTCCCCTAGGCCTTGTTTCATATGGTTAAGCCCTCCATTAGCACCTTTACCCATTTCTTCTTCAAATTGCAAGCAACACCTCTTCAAATTAGAATTAGGTCATGAATAAGTGCATAGATAGGAGCATGATAGATAGATCAAGGTGTGTTTAGCCGATTGGCCAAGTTAAGTGCAATTTAAATTAGTTTCCCTTCTTCCATTTCCTTTCTGCAAATTAAATTAGTTTCGTTTCCGTCATTTCCTTTCTAGAAATTAAATTAGTTTCATTTCCATCATTTGATTTCTACATGTTAAATTAGTATCATTTTTGTCATTTCCTTTTTTCAATTTAAGTTAGTTTCCTTTCTGTCATTTCCTTCCAGCAATTTACTTTCCAGTTGTCATCATAGTTTAAGAAATAGCACCCTTTTTTAAAGAAGAAGAGGATGCAATGAGAAAAATGCATATGTTGTGTATATATCACTGTCACCTCCAAGTTTGTAAGAACCTCGAGTTGATAAAGTAAAGTAGGGAAGCCCCTGGGAGTTGCAGCACTCTTGGTGCAATACCAGGGCTCACCAGTCCTCATTAAAAATAATTAATTTATCAAATAAAATTGTTTCCGCGTGGAATTTCCCAAAATAATATATGTGTTATCTAGAATTCATGTGTCTAAGCCTCTCCACAAAATTTGAGACTTACATCACATCCACTGCTACCCAAAAATCAACAGATGGTAGGTGACTCGGATCATTTCCCCATTCTCCTGGAGCTGAGAGGGAGTAGTGGGAAGCCATGTAGCCCTTTTAAATTTAATCCAAGCTTGCTCCAAGAGGAAATTTATAATGAGAGGGTGAAGGCTAACTGGATTCCATACTCCTCTAACCAGGGTACACCCATAGCTCAACATTTCATGGAAAATATCAAAAGAACGAAACAAGACAGAATCATCTGGGAAAAAGAAAAAAAGATAAGGGAAGAGGAAAAACTCAAAATTATTGAAGAAACCCTAGAAATATTGAATAGTCTGGAGGGAGATGGTTATGATACAAAATAATCCAAGGAAAGTATAAAAAAATTGGAAAGTATAAAAAGAAATATTTTAAAAGACCAAGAAGAACAATGGAGACAAAAAATCAGAGCCATTTGGCTTGCTTCAAGGGATGGAAATTCAAATTTTTTTCCATTTATTATGCTAGGGGAAGAAAGAACATAAACGCTATATGATAAATTCAGAAAAATGATGGAAGTAGTGCAAACTTTTTTGCTAAATTAGCGTCAATGGAGAGACATCACTTCAAAGTGCTATTCAAATCCCCAAAACAAGCAACCACTGCAAAAGTAATACAGGTCGCCTAAATATTTCCTAGAGATGCAGAGGAGGAAGAAAGTGAGCAACTCTTGGCTTTAGTCACGAAAGGAGAAGTAGAAGGAGTTATAAAATCTATGTAGAAAGATAAAATCCTGGGACCAGATAGATGAACGATTGAATTCTTCGAACATTTTTTTGAGTTGTTAGGAGATGATCTTAATTGGGTGGTGGAGGACTCAAGGATCTAAGGCCAAATTTATGAGCCCTTTAATTCTACTTTCCTGGCCTGAATTCCCAAAAATGTTGATATGAGGACCTTTGAAGAATTTAGACCGATATTTCTCTGCAACTACCTCTATAAGATTATAGCCAAGATCATAACTATCTGGTTGAGGCCCCTTTTATCTAGAAATGTCTCTAGGGAACAATTAGGCTTCCTATATGGTCGACAGATTCATGAAGCCATATGTGTGGCTCTAGAAAATATGCACAACATTAAGAGGAGAAAAAAAAGTCCTAATAGCAAAAATTGTCCTTTCAAAGGCCTATGACAGAATTAGCTCGATCTATTTGAGACTGTTACTCACACATCTAGGATTTGGCATTGCTTTCATCAACTAGATCATGGGGTGCACCAAAAATGTTAGCTTGATCTGAAATGATTGCTATTTATTGTTGTGCTAGTATCATTTCCGAATATAAAATTCTCTTTGCTTTGGTTTGCTTATTCATCAAGAGTTTGTCCATGAGTATGTGATTGTCAATTCAATTTACTTGGTGAAATTTAGTGTTTGAAATAAACTTATAAGCATAATTTTAAATGAATGAACAACAACAAATATAAACACAACAAACAAAAATAACAGAGCTCAATACACATAATTTTGTTGAAGGAGTTCACCCCTCCTGGGTTACGTCTCCTTGGTCCAACTTCATAGTGTGGGCCTTTGTATTAGCTTCAAGTGTGCTCAAATTGTTGTTACAAGCTTCAAATTCTATTGGAACCTATTCCAATGAGTTTAAAATATCGAAATCTACCATAAATGACTGTTTTTGTTTCTTAATTTGGATTCTGGATGCTCTGGAAATGGCTCCAACGCCTGATGGCCTTGGGCTTAAAAAATATTTAAATGCACAAAAATACCTGTAGATGACCTATTCTGTGTCTGCAACTTGTTCCAATGACTTCCTAGCATGTCAATTAGCCAATAATGCCTCTTTCTTAGCTCTGTTTGGGCGAAAATTGCCTCAGTTATGGCAAAAATTGTATTTCCCCCAATTTCTCCACTATTCCTGGAAGACTGCCAGTTAAAATTCTAAAATTATCCATTCCACCAGGTTTTGCGCGCTCTGCTAAAATCCCGCCAGATTAAACTGCACTTAATTAAGTGATAAGTGTAGTTAATGATAAGATAAGTGTGGTTTATTTTTAAGCGCATTTAGTGCTAATCGACAGATTAATGTGGCTTTAATTGTGGATTAGTGTCTAATTATTTTCATTAAAATTCCCGCTGGAATTTATTGTCGGAGCCCCTGGTTCCGGGTGTGTGAGCACATGGGATATGGGGCTGGCCCCCTCCTCCTTTCGTTTTGCGCCTTCGGAAATTTCAAATACACGCACGTTGGCTTCCATTTCAAGTTACAATGGAGTGGCATATTGGTAGGAGGGGTGCAGTGATGAGGGAGAGGTTGCGGGGTCAAACCTCAGCCTTCCCCTTCGCGCGATTTTTTTGATCTGTTTTAAACTAACGCACCATGATATACAGAACCCTTGCATAATTAATAAATCGAACCATGAACCTTGGCATTCAGACCTTTAGGTTATAATTCATATGGTTTAATGCAGATTGGTATTTATATTTAATTAAAGTTTTAATTATAATATAATTAATACAATATATATAATATGCTTTATAACATAATATATATATATATATAATTAAATTAAATTAAATACAATACAATTCCACTTTAGAAACATTATGAAATTTACCCCCACATACACCAAACTGGCGAATCCGAAAATGCCACTTCTCACAGGCCCATTGGAAGAAACCTGAAGAATATTCCAGAAGATTCATTTTCGCTGACTGGGCTAACACATCATCCCTATATATGTTCTGCCCATTTTTAACCTGTTTTGGAAAGCGAACAACACAACATAACTCACTCATACGAACTCGGATTTTGATGAAACGATTTGCGCCGCAATCGTGAAAATGAACTCTATCTGGTCGCTCAGGTCTGAAGCATTTCTGGGAACTTTGAATTTTTAGCTAAAATACTGATCTCTGATCATAGCTTTTCAGTCTTAATAAATGGTGCAACATCCCCTTTTTTTCACTCTGAGAAAGGACTCAAGCAGGGGTTCACTTTGTCACCACTTCTTTTTTTATTAGTTTCTGAAGGGTTGATTCAATTGATCCTTACAACAAAACATAGAGGAGATGTAAAAGGGATCGAGGTTTCCACAAATATATTTCTTACCCACCTATTATTCATCGATGATATTCTTATTTTCAGTGATGGGTCCAGAGGGGATCTTCAACATCTAAAAGAATCACTCAACCTGTTTCTAAAAGTTACAGGTATGTGTATTAATGAGCATAAGTCCTCTTTAGTTCATGAAGGTTGTTCCTTAGTATAAATCATCAAAGCACAATACTTTTGTTTAAAGAAAAACCAATAAAGGATAATCTTAAATACTTGGACTTCCACCTCAAACCAGATTCCTATAGAAAACAAGACTAGATGTGGTTACTAGCCAAGATACAAAAGCGTATAAAACACTAAAGCTTCAAATGGCTATCGAGGGCATGAAGGTTGGTACTAATAAAATCAATTTTAATAGCAATCCCTGTATACCAGATAGCCCTCACTTAGATTCCCAAAGGGATTCTTTCCCAGATTAGAAAGATGTGTGGGAAATTTGTATGGGCTGGAGCAAAGGAGGAAGGAGTTCTCCCTTGGGTGGCATGGGAAAATATAGCTCTTCCAAATGCATGGGGAGGTTGGGGAATAAAGGATCTACCAATTGTTGCATCATCGCTGGAAGAAAATTCTGGATGGCGTATCCTTTCTACAAATAATCTCTGGATGATTGTAATCAAAAGGAAATATATTTATCTCCTCCCCATTGAGTATTGGTTGAGAAAGAAGGACAAAAAAATCCCAAATGCATCTGTGATTTGGAAAGCCACAGTGGAATCATTCAGGATTATTAAAGAAGGTCTTGCATGGCATATAGGGAATGGGGAAAACTCAGAATTGGTATCGATCCCTAGGTTAGATGTAGAGAAGGATTTGAACTCCCAATGGATTTAACACTAACCCTAAATGATCTAGGAATTATTTTATTAAGTCAAGTGAAATATGTCAAGGGCTCTTCGATTTGGCATCAAGGATTGAAAATAGGGGCAGATTTGCAGTTATGTCCAAAGTAGGATGAAGGCTGGAAAAAATATATTAGGGAATTACAAAGATCTCATGTGAGGAAAAGGGATCACATTGATGAAATGAGATGATTCCATGTGCCAACTGATCTTTATAATCCAAAATTGGGATACATTCATCAAATGTACAGAAGAGAGCATGGGGCCTAAACATGGTGGTGGAAATATTTATGTAAACTGAAATTCCCTGCAAAGACTAGATTATTCCTTCGGTGCCTCCTCAGAAATAAAGTGACGACATGGGATAACCTTCAAAAAATAAAAAAATCATGGACGTGGTTGGTTTGTTCTCTGCAAAAATTCAAAAGAGACGATAAATCACCTTTTTATAAGCTGGTCTTTCACTTTGAAAATTTGGGAAACAGGGTTGAGGCTTATGGGAATCAGAGAAACCTGGAGAGGTTTAAACATTGAAGAAGCCGAGAAAAATTGGTGGAACGCAATACATGATGAATGTTCCACTTATAATATTTTGGGGCATATGGTTGGCTAGAAACAAAGGCACATTGCGGGACATCTCAACAACCCCTTCCATAATAGTTATTTAATCTATTGCAATTTTCTCCATACTTCTGGTACCTCTGACGATTTCGACTCCTAGAATTATCAGAGAGGAGCTCACTAACCCTCAACTCATGTGGGATTACTTTTATGGAGCTTCGGATGCTCAAAATAGATGTGGGGCTGGTCTGGTCATTCATATAAATAACTGCAAAATATTAAAATATTAAGTGAGCATTGGACTAGGATCAAATAACTGTGCAGAGCTCTTCTCACTGAAACTTCTTCTATGTTGGGTTCATGAAATTGGTTTAGCCTGAGTACAAGTTTTTGGTGATTCTTTAAATGTTGTAAATTAGTTTAATGTATTTTAGAGATATCAAAATCATACATTGATCCCACTCTAGAAGAAATATTTACTTTAAATGGGATTTTGACTTCATATATGTTTTCCACATATACAGGGAACGAAACTTAGAGGCATAAATCTTATCTAAAGAGGGTCTTCAACATGTTATGGGCAGATGGAACATTCGAGAGTCCATAGATGAGATGAATCAGGTTTCAGAGCTACCTCCTTTCAACATTTGAGAGACCTTATGGCAGTTCACAGGCAGCGACACATATCATCTTATTTTGTTTTGATACAGTTCTATATCAATACAATGAGTATGCATTCTTACTATAATAATGTCCCTTTTATTTCTAAAACCATTTTTCAGTTTTTATTAGTGGAAGTATGACATATAATGACATTTGACTTATATGCAGGCTATTTTCTCTATCCATGGAGAGGCCCTGGGTACTATTTTTGGTTTTTTGGTTCTTGCATCATCATATGGTTTTATCATAGATTACTTAGTATTTTTTTTGTGTCTTTTGGTGAACTCACAGAAACACCAATGCTTATGCATCTATAGATGTAACTTTTTATTTACCTAATAAAAATTTTGATTTTTTTGTAGAAAAAAAGGATTCAATTTTGAATTTAATAAAATTCAATATTTATTTATTTAATTCTTCAATATACACTCTTTCTAACACATAGCATTGTTCACAATTATAATGCTTTTAAGTATGAGTAAACCTTATGTACTAAGTATTAGTGTATTTAAGGTTGTTAATATGATTTACAAATTAATAGCATCATTATTATGTATATTAATTATTTTCGGAATAAATGAAAGCAATATTGGATAAGTGCAATATATTTAGATAATTGTGCCTTTAAACTGTGTCTTTTTTGTTTGGTACCAGAGGAATAGACAACTAGGTTGTGTTTTCACTTGCGTGACATGGGGTTGATTATGAACGCTACTACTATATCTCTGGGGCTTACAAAAACTCTCCTCTTCATATTCCAAGTTACTTGTGGGGTATTTCAACCTTGGGTCTAGGTCAAGCGCATAATCTCATGACACAGGTTCAATTCCGATCGCTACCACTATACCTCAAGGGCCTATGATAGTCCTCCTCTCTAAATACCTGGGGCCTATGATAGTCCTCCTCTTTGTAGACCAGGGTACTTAGTGATCACCAACAATTGAGCTACCCCTTGGGATAGGGCATGTCTATTTTGAAAGAATAGGGTTTTCAAAATTTTAATTTAACTATCAACATTTATTAGGTGGATGGTATGGATTTAACTTCCATGGAATATTCTAAAATATTCTTATTAGTGTTATAAATCAAAGGTTAAGATTTATCTCAAAAGTAGTTATACTTTTTCTGTCATTTTAATTAAATTGATTAATTAAAAAAATTTCATATGAACATGAGTTATGATTTTTTAGGCATGTGGTATTAGTAATCCATGGTATTAACCAAGCCTATTAATAGGTTAATAATTTCCATATTAAAGTCGTTGAATCTTATTATATATATATATATATATATATATATATATATATATATATATATATATTTGACTCATATATTAATTCATTTATTTTATAAGTTAATTTTGCATTACCTAATCCCACGTGGTGTAGAGTAGTCAATGATGGGGTGCACTGTTAAGGCACTCCATCTGCAAGGTCGCCGGTTCGAAACTCGTGGGTGATTAGGATTAGTCTAAACTAGCCAAAAAAAAAAAAAATTGCATTACCTCAAAATTTTAAAACACACCATCCCATACATCATAGTTCATATTATAACTGGTCTCAATCTGCCTCAAGGGAAACCAAAACTGTTGATCGGTAATTTTAGAGTAAGCATATCAAAATAAAGAAACTATTTTTGAAAACTATAAGAAATGTTTGAGATTGAGCTACATATAGAATCAAAATAAATACATATAGACATATCATGAGGTCAAGAGTCAGAAGAAGTCACTGGAGCAGGATCTTGTGCACTTGTACTAGTTAGAACAGATCAGGCCTTAAGCTTACATTGTAGGTGGCTTTCGAGGTGAGTGAGAAAAACATCCAAAATTTCCAAACATGAGCATTGATATTGCTGCATTCACTTGATCTCGTTCAAGGAAGAAATTATGTCATTAGGATCTTCATGCTTCTCTTTCAGAACTCTTTTGAAAAGAGTTTGCATCTACCAATGGGGGATGATGAAGTTCAGGTATTGGCTTCGTCTTCCCATGGCATGACCAAGGTCAGAAACCCAATTTGGTACCCCCTCTAAAATTATAGAGTCGTAATATGTCTGGTGGCCATTAGTGGTGAGAGTTTCAAGGTGGTGAATTTATTCATGAATGCAAGGAGGTGTAGCCGAGTGGAAGATAAGAAATACTTCCTATGCCTGGGCTTAGGCACATGACCGCCCTTGCAATCCTCCACCACCAACTCCCCTACATCTACGCATATGTTGCTGAGAAATTTTACACCAATATTAAAGAAGTTAGACGAGGTTATTGAGCCCCAATAACCCAAATTGAGGGGATTGAGACTAAATATGTTGAGATAGATGAAAGGCCAAAAGATACAAGGGATATGGGCCAACTTGAGCCAACACAAATAAAAATACCAATAAACCATAGGTGTAGAAGACCCCATCTAGGCAGAAATTCCCATTCGTTAGGAAACCCCAAGGCATAGGACACAGTGAACCCCCATAAAAATTAACAGGAAATACCCAAACTTGAGCCACACAAACTCAGAGTAATAACAACAAATAACAACAAAGTGCTAGCACATTTTGTTGAAGTTGATAGGGTTTCAAACACAAATTGTAAGGTGGTGACGCAAACAACTTCCCCCTTAAGCTCCAGTGAAATTCACAGAGTTTTGAGGCACAAAGTCTCTGTAAGCCCAATTCCTGGCTCTGATCCATTATCCAACATCCCAAGCAAGCAATTGTTCCTACCAAACTCACAAGTTGAATTGGCTTGCATGTAATCCCAAGTCACTGCCATTACATTACAAGATGCAAGCGACCAATTCTCCAAAAAAGCCCAATAATAATGCCATGGCTCTACACACTTTCCTCTGTAAACATGCCTGACACCTTTAGACAACCAAGAAAATTATCCCACCAACGACGAGGAGGGAGTCCAGGCACACCATAAGTTCTGGAGAGAAACAATACACTTCACAGGACAAGAGTATTGTAGTAGGCTTAACATCATAGTGAATGAAGAATAAACTCACATTCATTATGCATAGGGTGGGTTGGCCACCCCCTCCACCCCGCAACCTCCATTGCCATGTCGCCAATCATCCCGATGAGGAACTCATATATTAATTTATTTTATAATTAATAATAATAATAATTTAAAATGAAATTATAATTAATTAATTTATTTTTAAATTTTGGCAATGTGAAATAGATAATGAAGCATTTTAATAATTATCCACATTTACCAACCATATAATTTTTATGGTTGCGCTAGTTTATAAACAATCAATGGGGGACGTTGGAGCGGGAGGGATCGATGTTGATCTCGGTGGAAAAATGGTGTCTCAGTTTGCATGGGGTCTTGGGATATCAACTAATAATCAGGCCGAATTTTTGGCATTATGGAAAGCGCTCAAAATTACTTTAGACTTTAAAATTTCAAAACGAAATATATTTGGGGACTCGCTGTTGGTCACTTGTCAATTTACAAATGTGAAATCTTCAATAGTTAATGAATCGACACCAACTAGCCATATAATCCTTCTCTAGCTTGAAAGGTTTGAAGGGGCAAGCTTTTTTCATATCCTTCGATAAGTGAATTCAAAGGCAGACTCATTAGCAAAAAATGGTTCCATGTTGACACAATGAGATTTCATTTTGAATAAAAGTTGGAGATTCATTCTGATTCCATAATATGCATAGCACATGAAAAAAAAAAAATTATGGCATGATGGCCTAAGGGAGTTAAAGTCCTCTGACAAGGTGGGTCATCAGGACTCTCTTTCCCAGACCTTGTGACATTTCAACTTCATCATTGTAATTGTGGTAAACACAATAGGTGTTTAACTCGAGGGTACAGGTGGTTGTTCCATAAAACACCTCATTACTACATCGGTCACTTCTTCTTAATGGATAATTTCTCCATCGATCTTTTCTTCAGGGGAAATAGGGAGCCCAAAGTTATTTCGCTGGGAAAAAATTTATTGCACTCACTTGAGATCGTTCCAATATCTTAGAGAGCCAGTGCAAGGGGTTTAGAATTTAGGATGGCAATCTTGTCACTATAGGTTGGCTCGTGTAAGGCTCATAATCGTCCCCATTTAATAATGATTCTAGTACCCCGTTTTTCTCACTGGAAATTGGATGATGCCAAATGTGAGACAATTGGTTTTCTCCTGGCTCTCCGTAGATCTATATTCCTCCCTCCCAGCATGATGTCAAACCCTTAGGATTTTATGGATCTTGGAAATGTTATCGGGCAGATGGTAAATGTTTCCCAAGCATTATCGGCCTCCATTAAATGGCTTGAGGATATGGCTGAGTGCCAACGAAATTATTTCCATTTGTGGAAGCTAAAATCCTTACACGTGGGGTGGAAACTTAGGATTCTATATACTACTTAAAAAAGTAAATTCACCTTCTTATGAAGTGGGTCCTAGAAATGGAGGTCTCCTTGATTGTGGCCAGTGGAAATATCAATGACGAGAAAGCTATGGGATTCTCTTCTTTAGGTGGAAAAAGAGTTCGTCGCCCCCACGGTCCTCGTGAGGGTGGTAAAAATTTTGGTTTACTTCTCCAATTTTCAAGGCAACTAGATTGGTTGGCCACTCTCAATGGCATACTAAAGAATACTGTGTGTTGGCCACTCTTAGCGGAATACTAAAGAATGCCGTGTGTTGGCCACTCTCAGCGGCATACGCCAATTTTTGGAGGCTTCTCTCTCACTTCGAGATGTGAAGCCCACAAAGTAAACCCGAAGCGAAATCAATACCTTTAGATTGTTTTCAATTATCAATGACATAAATTTATTTCAATTTTTATTGTTGGTTGCAGGTATGTTGTTTTGGAGCTTTATTTTTTGATGCTCTATTTTATGGTAGCTCGAGGTTTGGTTGATATTTTTGCACTTAAATAACTATCTTAATTATCAGTGGCTTGAAAGTTGTGTTTGTCATGTGATCTCTAGTGACTTGTATATGAAAGTGTATTATCCAAATATATGGTGTAATTAAACGGTACAAATCAAATACAAGAAATTTTGAGAAACTATGTGCTTCTATTACTTATGGAAAAATACAAGCAATTTTGACAAAACTATGTACTTCTATTACTTATGGAAAAATATAAGCAATTTTAACAAACTATGTGCTTCTATTACTTATGGAAAAATACAAGAAATTTTGAAAGACTATGTGCTTCTATTACTTATATAAAAAGAGAGGGCACTGTGAATTGGTTTTGTTGAAGTGCATGCTCTAAAGATTTGTGCATGGAAAAGCAGTTGACTCCCATCAAGTGCATGCTCTAAAGATTTGCGCATGGAAAAGCGCTTGACTCCCATCATGAAGAAAAAATTCATCTTGATAGACTTAGATTTTTATTATGTAACATAACTAGTCACTGAAGTCTTCAATTGCGTGTCTATTCAATATTAGCCTGTAAAACCATCAAAAAGCATTTATCAAAGTTAGGCTTCCAAAAAGCATGTCATATTGAACACTGTAAATGTTAGAGAGACTAAACTAAATTGTTTTCCAGATTTTTGGGCGTGCCTTCACCATACCTTAATACTTATCACTATTTAGACAGTTTATATTCTCGGTGAAGATAAAGATATGTGTGACTTAGCATAGGCAGAATGTGCCCAAATTTATGTATATTTGTATCTTGTGATCAATTTGACTGGCTAGATCATTGGACTGACACAAAGTTGAAGGAAGCCCAAAAGAAATTGGGAAGGGAGATTGAACTAGAGATATCCTAGAAATCAATGCGAAAACATATTTTTTCATTGAACTAGAGAGATCCTAGAAATCAATGCGAAAACATATTTTTTCATCTTCCTCCATTACTCACCTGACTTTGGAAAATGTTCATTCAAATATTGTGTTCTGAACATGGGAGGATCATAATGCTTTCTCAAGGGCAGAATCTTTTATTCCACTAACATGGACTATGGTAAATCTTCGTTGTATCACACATGGTGATGTTATTCTATGCTTCAAGTTTTTTATGCTCGTTGTGGCTGCGATTTTGGTAGAGCACCTAGATTTATTGCTCCAGTGGTCTGAAGGAGATGAAGCTTTGACTACACTGGCAGATTATGTGGTCATCCAAAAATTTTATTTCCATTAGTGTTGCTCAATACAGTGAGTGCATTGTGAAATACTGGTGTAAGGAAATATTCATTTGGTAGCTTCAACTTTCCCAATAGTCAAAAAGGAGGGGAGAAACTGGAGTAGACATAATGGTAGGTGAGAATTTAGAAGAAGAGAGAGTGAACATTCCTGACATGGAGGGCTCTTTTTTTTATTAAGATATTTAAAGGGGACATAGGGCATCCTTGTCTAAGCCCTCTCTGACTGTGGAAGAAGGGTGAGGCTGCCCCATTTATGAGAACTGAAAATGACACATTAGTTTTACATCCCATGACCCAGTTTATGAATCCTATGCAAAAGCTCAGGTGATTCATAAGGAGTCAAAGATATAACCAGTTGATCCTGTCATATGCCTTTGACAAATCAATTTTCACTATCAAGCCTTTTATTTTGCTTCTCTTTATGTTTTGCATTGATTCTTGAGAAACTTCGATGGCCTCCTGGATCTATTTTCCATCAAGGAAGCCAAAATATTCTTTAGAAATATTCCTGGATAGAATTGTCTTTAGACGAAACAAAATAATTTTACCAATGATTTAATAAATGCAGTTGCAGAGGGATATAGGCTTGAACTCCTTGAATGAAGCAGGGTGATTTGATTTTGGAATTAAATCTATAAAATTAGAGTTGAAGGGCTCATGGATATGACCCCTGATCCTGTATTCTTCCACCATCTCTACAATGTCGTCCCCTATTAAATCAAAGAAATGTTGAAACAATTCCATAGTCCAGCCATCAGGCCCTGGACTCTTATATTTTTGCATGGACTTTATAACTCCTTCGAATTCAACGTTCAACACAGTTTGTCATTAGTAGATCATTTTCTTCTTCCTCTGCATACCTAGGAAAGCGTTGAGCCACCCTGATGACCTCAGCTATAGAAGTAGCCTCTGGAGTCATAAACAGATTTTTGAAATTGTCTCTACCCATGTTTTACAGCTCTTTGAATGATTTTTCTCTTCCCCACTCTTCTCGATCCATTTCCCATATAGTGTTGGTATTCTTCCTCCCCTTTGCGTAATTAGTCCAAGAACAACAGGGACAACAGGGAGGACGAGCAAGAGGACAAACACCAGGATCGAGTATAGTGACCACCACTAGTATTTCCTCAAGAGTAGGAGTTTCAGGTAGTTCCTAGCATATGGAACAACATGAACAGGAGGAGGATTTCATTGAGCCTCCCACCACTAGTGGTAGATACAGTAGAGAAGTATGCCATACGCTGAGGTACGCAAAGGATTTTTTCGGAGCTCCTAGAACCGACAAGAGGCAACGTAGACAACCTGACATATACCAAGACTTGGTAGCATAGGTTAAAGAACCCTCCAGATTTCAGGAATCTGTACAACACCAATTGTGGGTAGATGCCATGGTAGAATAATAAAATTCTATCATGACTAATGATGTCTCAGAAGTGGTACCTAGACCAGAGGATAGATCAGTTGTAGGATTAAGGTGGATCTACAAGGTCAAGTATGTTGCAGATGGCAGTGTAGATAAGTATAAGGTTAGGTTCGTAGCGAAGGGATACACACAAAAGGAAGGGATTGAATATGAGGAGACCTTCGCCCCAGTAGCTAGATATACCTCTATCGGATCATTATATCCCTAGCAACTCAGATGGGATGGGAGATTCACCAAATGGATTTCAATACAACATTCTTGAATGGGGTGATAAAAGAAGAGGTGTATATAGAAAAATCTGAAGGCTTCGAGGCTCATGAGAAGAGAAATCATATATGTCGGTTAAAGAAATCCTTGTACGGGCTTAAGAAGGCACCTAGAGCGTGGTATGGTCAAATTGATAGTTATTTGCAGCAGTTGGGATTCATCAAGAGTGATGTTGATCTCAATCTCTACTAGTTGATGGTGGAGAATGAGTCGCTTATTCTGGTATTATATGTATATGACTTGTTTTTAACATAGTCATGAGGGCTCATAAAGGACTACAAGAAGAACCTGTTGTAGGAAAAACCCAACACCCCCCATTACTTCAAATAATGGGGACCCTTTCCATTATTTTTTGGCTAAGCATATTTTAAGATTTTCATTTAAGTTAATTGTCTTAAAATTTTGTCATTTTTTGTTTTTATCGGATTTTTTTTTTTATTGTTTCATTGAATCTGATTTTTCACAAGCTTTCCAACAAAACTTGTTTCGATTCATTTGGTCAACCGATTTGTAAATGGAACCCTTTTGAAGTTTGATCATTTGTGTCGCCTGGTTAACAAAAATGTATAAAATGTATCAATATTCCAGTTTTTGTAAATAGTTTAGTTCAATAATGCATTTAGTGTAAATATTAAAACTTTTAGTTAATATTTTCACTTTTTAATTTTCTCACTAATCATCCTACGAAATGACCCGACCAAATTGTACAATGGACTAAAAAACGTTTTGAGATCTTGGTAATTTACTCCAATTTATTATTTTAAAATAAATTGCCAAGCCTAGAATCTCAAAATCGCAAAGTGGTTGTAGTGTAATTTGTAGGATTGTTAATTCCCGTGGGCCCCACTTCCCAACACATCCTTCCTTCCAAAATACCAATCTAAAAAAAAAAATTGATTTCAAATATGTGATCTGAAATAATTTTGTGATGCGATATTGCGATTGTGATACATCACAAATCGCATATCGCAAATATTTGATATTTATTTTATGCACTTGTTTTAAAATTGTCGAACTCTGATTGCAATTTGGTTTTATGCGAGAGGTTAAATTTTTTAACATAAGATTTTGGTTGACCTCGTTATACTTCCCAACTCGTCTACCTTACCTCACCCTCACATCACCTAATCCCTCCACCTCATCTCTTATCCCTTCATTGACTCCCCTTATACCTCCATAACTCTCCACTCCTTATAACTCTGTTAATACACCTCCCTCCTCCATAAAACCTCACGTAACATGGTTTTAAAGTTTTTTAATATATAATAAATATTATATTTTTATTATAATAATTATAATATTTTATTATAATTTTAATATAATTAAATTATAATATTAATATAATATAATTATATTTTAATCAATTTTTAAATCCTTTTTATAATAACTAGTTTCTGTAAATAACTAAGATTAATAAAATAATTATAATTAACATTAACATTAATTAAATAATAATTATAATTTAATTTACGATTTAATCTAATTAAAATTTCTGATTTTTAGTCTAAGCAACAGAAATTGCAGAACTCTCGCACTTTTGACTCATTAACTTTGGAGACTTATAGATTGAGTTTTACTTGGCCAAATGAGGCCAAGGATGGCTCATTGGATAGATAAAATTATGGAGAAAATTTCTGAAGTAGTTTCATTTCCAGATTTGATCATTTAATGAGTCTAAAATTCAACATAATATCAAGTTACGAATTTTTAAATAAAATTAATTTTATGAGTTTAATTTTCTACATTCACATTTTCTCACAGCTTCTTCTTAGTGCAGATCCATTCGTCTATGTTCTCCTTCGCCAATTAAATCATCACAGACATCAAGTGAAAGCTTAGATTTCTTTTATTTCAAATATGTGATTAAGTTTTAATTGGATTTGTTTTAAATTCCAGATTTGGCATTTTGAATTTATTTTTGCATTTTAATTTAGTTTTGATTTGTTTTTTACAGATAAACAGTTTGAAGAGATGAGAAGAAAAGAATCTCAATTAATGAAAATGCTCCACCAATTGAAGAATATGATTTGGGCCATTCAAAATTGATTGAGTAGAAACATTCCTCAACAAACTTTCTTAATGAGAATTCTTTTGTAAATATTATAAATAGCAGATTGTAAAATGTATTATGGGCTCCTCTTCTCTACAATTCAGGAATTCTTAAAGACACTATTGTATAGAGGACTTAGAGTTGTAGGGTGGAGGAGAGAAAACGCAGATCTAAGGATTATTGATGAATTTTCCTTTACATGTTGAATTATGTATGGAGAATGGAGCTTGCACTATTGTGGCTATTGTTTCAAAAAGTAGAAGTTCAAGCATTGTAAAACACTGTTGGAGACCAGAGCCAGAGAAATGGATTCAATAAATTGGTATTTATAATACTATTGTTTTAAATACTGATTTCATTTTATGATAGCAAGAATGTGTCATTTTATTCATATTTGTGCACTATTGTCGATATGAGTAATGTGTCTCAATTATATGTTATTATTTATATCTACTCTTATGGGTTGAATTCTGATTTATGAGTAACTATTTACTCATAAATCTGTTTTTTAATATCGATTTAACACACAAATGTTATGTTGTGAACTATTTCCTCATATTATTGTTTAATTTTTCAAATTATTGATTTAAAAATCAATATCATTTTTGTGAACTATTTCCTAAATGTTGTTGGTTGATTTTCTTAGTTAAGAGGTCTCTGAATAGGATGTGTTTCGGTATTCATAATGTCAGTTAATTGAAATACTTCATTAACTTGATATTCATTATAAGCTAGACATATTTAAATCTCAATTATTTAAAATATCTTGCTCTTGGTTGGGTTAGATCTATATCTGCCTAATTGAGATATTATTATGATAATTTTCCTTTTTACTTGCATTTTAGAATAATTTTACATTTTAGATTTAATTCTACATTACTAGAAGTCCTCTTCCAAAAGAGGAAAAACTTTTGTTGTGGCTTGGTTGAGCCTCAAATTAGCTTAAGGATCACTTTCTTGCTTGATCAGCAAGAGAGATGATCTGTTGTCTCTTTTCCATTGATAGACAGAAGTTATATTTTAAGCCATTGGAGATTGAGAGAAGGTAACTAGACCTAGTGAAACCAATCAGAACCACCATTCCAAACGGAAAAGGAATTGCTTTAAGGTCCGGACCGGGTGGTCATCCCCCATGTTTTTGTAGTGAATTTCGAGGATTCAACATCTTGGTGCTAGAAGGAGGGCCTAAAACTTGTTGTCTACTGGATTCTTTGTATTCTAACATTTCATTTTTATTACAATGACTCCTGTTAAACTTTCAATTTGGATTTGTATTGTTGGAAGTGCATCTTCCATTACTCCACCAGAAATAGTAACACTCTTGTCTTAGTAAAGTTTAATGGTACGAGGAGTACTTCTGCATTTAATCATGCTTTACAATTCATTCAAAAATTTTCAAATTCTACTTTTCATGATATTGATGAAGGTATTTTATGCAGGATTTATACTCTTACATTCTTGGAAAAAACTAGAAGTTGGTGTCAATCACTTCCAGTTGCCTCAATTCACAGTTGGGATTAATTTATTACAATATTCCTTTGTAAATTTGACGGTTATGACTACGAACAAGTATGTGACGAAATTGAAGATCTACAAAGGTTTGAAAGTGAACCTTTAATTGATTTTTCCATTAGATTTCATTTAAACTGTTTAAAATTTAAAATTAAAGATAAACCTTTGAAAGATGAATTATTAGATTGGTTTGAACATGTTTTCTTTCTTCCTCCCATTCAGACTCCATGTGAAATTACTTCAAGTTTTGCTCAATCTCCTTCCAATTTCATTAACATTATTGAAAATTCCAATATGGAGGTGCAAACAAATGATGATGAAGTGGCCTTTATTATGTATGAACAATTCCTTCATTTAGTGCACACTTCCTGCAACATTGATAATAATCAAGGTGCGCCTTCACATGTCAATGAAGTTCAATCACAAAGCTTGGAAAATTTTGCTAATCAACCGTAAGAAGATATTAGTAGCAATCTTGAAGAAGATACTACTTTGAAATCTGAAAATCAGTGTGAGTTAGAATCAGAAAAACAGAACATAATCCAGCAAGTACAAGAAACGATTAAAATTTCCAATAATATGCAATCTGCTATACAAATTTCTGAATTCTTTTATGATGAGAAAAAGCCAAATTCAGGACAGTAAAGCAACATTCTTCAACAAAGCACAATTAACCAAGTACATGAT
The DNA here is from genome assembly GCA_034641835.2 of Pinus albicaulis. Classification (NCBI taxonomy): domain Eukaryota; kingdom Viridiplantae; phylum Streptophyta; class Pinopsida; order Pinales; family Pinaceae; genus Pinus; species Pinus albicaulis. The sequence continues at coordinate 89,178 of JAXQQM020088147.1, forward strand.
CTTAAATCTGAAATTTGCAATGAAGAAAATGCAGAAGAGCTCTCAAATTGAGACATTTCCAAATTTATTGTTTCAGATTCATATTTTTCCCTTTATCCTGATAACTTTTATAACATCAATTTATCCTCTCCCCACTTTAAAAATATTTTAGAAAATAGAGAGGCTGATCTAAATGAATTTCCAATTAGTTTTTATCAAGATAGAGAATTAATTATTGATCATTCTTCTGGCATTAGTGAACATGAGCTCAATATTCCTTCTTGTTTTGATACAATAGGTAAGATCGAAGTTAATTCTAATGAATGTTGTGAGGTCATTTATGATAGTTACTTTGACATTGAAGATATTGATTTAGCTTCTTCACAACTGATTCTTCATGATCAAAGTCAAATCACATATGAAAATGAACAATCTAATTCAGAAATTGTTTCAAATAGTTCTCATTTTCAAACAATTAACCATACTCATGATTTCAACATTCAAAAAACCATTACAATGTATGATTTATATGAAAATCAAGCTCGCATTCCTATTCATAGTCATAACTCTCTCTCAAATTCACAAGTTGGTATAAAAAATCATTCTAATTTCATTATTCTGCCCAATTCTTATGAAGAGGAAATTGCTTCAAGTTAGTCTCAATTGTGTTGTAACAATAATTGTAACACTAGTGTAAACTATGATTCAATTTTGTTATCAAACTGTCATTTATTTTGTTTAACTTCAGATGACATTTTGTTTCTAGTCTTAGATTTTTAGATATTTTATGTCGTATATTGTTACCAATTTTAACACTCAACTAATGCATTACCTCAATGGAAAAATGAAGATTCAAATTATAATTGTGAACATCAAGGGCTATTCAAATTTCAATTTCAATTGATGTTCATTCCTTATCATTTACTTTTACCTTTATAGTTCCAACAAGAGAGTGTATTTTCAATATGACCAGCAATCTAATTCAATTAATAAGCTCTCGTCGGATCTCTCGCACTTCCTTATCCGTTTAATACATCCATTCTTTAAAGACATTTAAAAGGCTTCTCTGAAGATCGTTAATAATTTAACATTTGAACATAAAACTAAAAAAATCTCAGCTATCAGATCTAAAATTTCTTACCAATTGCTTATCCCTCAACCTCTAACATGTTAGGTCAATATAGTCCCTTATTGTTGTCAATGTAACCCCTTATTTCCACTGTTGTACCCCGTAACCCCCATAATGTTATTATCGTGTCTTTACATTATTATTGTTGGGGTTTTGGCTTAGATTACATTGCGGCCCCATGGACTCTATGAGCATAGGAAAGGAGGTTTTGGTCATTTGAATCATCCAAGAATTGCTCGCCTTTATGTAATGCACTTAGGCTTCCTCGAAGTGGCTGATTTTAAAGCGTTGATCTTTCTTCATTTTTGAGTTGGTTTCATAAAATATTTAAATGTAGCTTTGGATTAAAGGGTTTCACTACTTCAAACATGTCATCGTGGAATTTTCGCTATAACTTTTTTACTACGAAGGTTCAGAAGTTGAAATGTTTCCAATGCAAAGCTGAAATCCTGAGGAGCATCGTGTAAACATGTTAGATCTAATTTGCCACATTTTAGATATGACCAGGAAGTTAGGTTTTTCAGTTTCTACCTCAATCCAACTGTGTCATCAGGAATTTGCGGTATAATTTTTTGTATACAAAGTTTCTGAAGCTGAAATTTATACAAAGCGAAGATGAGATCTTGAGGAACCTCCTGTAAAAAATTTATATCTTGGTTCATAATATTTTGATATGATCATGGAAGTTAGGATTTTTTCAAAATTCCTAATTTCATCTTCAAATAGGTGACCATGGGGAAAACGCTACAACTCTCTCTCTCTCGAGTCACTGATATGATTCCGTAAAAAGGACCGCAAGTACCAGACTATAGCTCTGTGTTTGCACTGTAAGTCAAGAAGGAAAACTAGTGGCAAGTCGTACAAGTTCGCCCCACCGTAACCAAATTCATACTAGGTCATATCGTAGGATTAGGCATAACTCATTTTCAAGAATCCAAACTCAGTCGGAATTGCAATATTTGAAAGAAGATCTTGCAGGGCTACTTCTGTACAAAATTTGAGATATTGAAGATCCTAAATCACAGATTTAATTTAGTTTCAATATCAAGCTCCTCAAAATCAAGAAAAGGGTGTGTAATTGTTTTTCAAATTGCATAAGTCTTGTTTTAAAAATCAGTTTTAAGTGATTCCAAAGACCTATTGAGCATAGATATCAGTATTGGGTTCTAAAATTCCTCCTAAAAGGAATTCAACACTTATTAATCCCTCAGATTACTCTATTATGACTCATGAATATGAAGAATTGCAACATGATCTATCAAAATTACAAGAGCAAGTGCACCAAATTTCGCTCTCGCAAAGAGCGACAAAAAATGAAATGGAAGTTTTAAAGAAATGCGTGGAAGCGAAGATGGATGATTTGAAGAATAATATGTATGGTTTGAAGAAAGACATGGAAGCTAAGATGGATGGCATCGAATCTGGCATGGAATCTAAGATGGATGCCATGGAAGAAAAAATGAAAGACAACATGGAAAACATGAAGAATGATCTAAAAGCAGACATGGAAGGTTTGACAAAGTTGATACAAGAAATGTTTCCTAATTGCGAAAAGATATTAGAGGAAACTCATGATGAGAAAAAAATAAATGTTAATCGTGATTTCATAAAATCTAATGTTGGATGGAAGAACCACCATATTCTAAATATGGATATGAGGAAGTTTGATGGAAAGGACCCCGTAACATGGATATTATAGATGGAGCAATATTTTGATCTCAATAATGTGCAAAACACACAAAAGGTATGCATTGCAACTTTACATTTAGAACAAAATACATTTGTATGGTATCGATGGCTTTGGTCCCGTAAAAAAAAATTCACTTAGTCAATTTTTGCGAAGGAAATGATAGCACATTATGAGGATACAAAGAGAAACACCTTCTTTAGCCAATTGATAAATCTCAAACAAAAGGGTTTAGTGGGGGAGCACATTGAGGACTTCCAAAAATTGAATATAAGGGTAACTGGTATTCCAAAGGAACACATGATTGATGTCTTCATAGGGACTTTAAAGGATAACATCCAACATGAAGTTCGCGTTTGGGAATATGATTCATTGGAGAAGGAATTCAGTTTGGCAAGAAAAATTGAATGTAAAATTATGGCGACAAAGAAGCCTACCACTCACATCTATAAAGATTTAAGTTTTGCTATTCCTAGACTTCCACAACCTACAAGTTTGACACCACAACAATTGGAAGAAAAAAGATCCAAAGGAATTTTCTACAGTTGTGATAGAAAATACACTAAAGGTCATAAGTGTGCTGAGAAGAAATTATTTTACATAGATTGTGAAGAGGAGGAAGAGAATGAAGAAACTTTAAAAAAAGAAGATATACACCAGGAACCAGCCCTAGAATAAGAAGAAATGAGTCCAAACATATCATCTAATGCATTGGCAGGAATTACCACTCCTCAAACTCTCAAGATAGAAGGATAAATCAAGAAGAAAAAGGTAATAGTGTTGATTGATTTAGGTAGTACCCATAATTTTATTCATTGTAAGGTAGCCAAGGAATTGAATTGTTTCCTATACCAAGCACCAGAATGTCAAGTGATGGTTGCAAATGGAGGAACTATAAATTTATCTGGAAAATGCCATAATATCAAGCTAGCCATGGAAGAATATGTATTGAATAGTTCAATGCTTTCCATTCCAATGGGAGGTGTTGATGTTGTATTAGGATTACAATGGTTAAAATCTTTGGAGACGATAACTTTTAATTTTCAAGAACTTTTCTTGAAATTTTTTTCAGAAGGAAAGGAAATCGAATTACGGGGTATCGCGGGGAAGCCAGGAAAGATAATAAGCTCTAATGTCAAGACAAAGCTTCTAAATAAATAACAATGAGGCGTAATTGCACGATCATGCTCATGAGAAGTTCCAACATCAAAATCATCTATTTCTCTAGATCTCCAAAAAGTCTTGGACAATCATTCCAATGTGTTTGAAACTCCCAAAGGACTCCCACCTATTCGTGATCATGATCATGCTATTCATTTGATTCCAGGAAGTGTTCCTCCAAACATCAGATCTTTCAGATATCCTTATGTCCAAAAGAGCGAAATTGAATGTATGATTGCAGAAATTTTAGCGGCTGGTATAATTCAACCTAGTCAAAGTTCTTTCTCTGCTCCAGTAGTATTGGTGCACAAGAAGGATGGATCATGGCGCATGTGTCCTGATTATAGGGAGCTCAATAAGCTCACTATTAAAGATAAATTTTCCATTCTAGTGATTGGTGAATTATTGGATGAATTACATGGAGCAATTTATTTTACTAAGTTGGATCTTCGTTCAGGATATCATCAAATTAGAATGAAGACTGAAGATATTCCAAAAACAGAATTTCGAATTCATGAGGGTCATTATGAATTTTTGGCCATGCCTTTTGGCCTTACCAATGCACTTTCTACATTTCAAGGGTTGACGAATTCCATTTTCAAATCCTTCCTTAGAAAATTCGTGCTAGTATTTTTGATGATATACTAATCTACAGCAGGTCTTGGAAGGATCATGTTCAACATGTTGGCAGGGTGCTCAAATTATTGGAGGAGAAACAATTATATGAAAAAACATCCAAATGTTTCTTTGGAGTACAAGAGGTGGAATATCTAGGTAATATTATATCTCGCGAGTGTTAAAGTAAACCCTAACAAAATTAAAGCCATTAAGGAATGGACCCACAACCATAAAGCAGTCGCACATATTTCTCAGGTTAACAGGGTATTATCGCAAGTTTGTTAAGAATTATGGGAGAATATTAGCACCTCTAACAACATTATTGAAGAAAGATGCATTTTCATGGACTCTTGAAGCAACTAAGGCCTTTGAACATCTTAAAGAGGCAATGTTCCTAGCACCAGTATTAGCTACGCCAGATTTCACAAAAACATTTATTGTGGAATGTGATGCCTCAGGAAATGGAATTGGTGTTGTTTTAATGCAAGAAGAAAGACCCGTTGCTTTTGAAAGTCGTCCAATCAAAATAAATTATTTACAAAAGGCTATTTATGAGAAGGAAATGTTGGCAATACTACATGCACTAAAGAAATGGTGACCTTACCTAATGGGAAGACACTTCAAGGTAAAAACTTATCATGATAGTATTAAACACTTTTTGGAACAAAGACTATCTTCAGAAAAGAAGAAAAAATGGGTCACAAACATGTTGGGTTATGACTTTGAAATCATTTACAAAAAAGGGAAGCTAAATGTTGTTGCAGATGCATTCTCAAGAAATGATGAAGAGGTGGAAGCATTGATTTGTGCCATTTCTATTATCCAACCAGATTGGATAACCGAAGCAAGGGATGAATGGAAGAAGGATGAAGAAGTGTGGACACTCATTCAAAAGTTGCAGCAAGATCCTAGTACATCTGATACATTTAGTTGGAAAAATGATTTCTTATGGTACAAAGAACGCTTATATATTTGCAAGAATTCCCAACTAAAACAAAATTTTCTTTTGGAATTGCACACTTCTCCTTTAGGAGGACACTCGGGATTTTTAAAAACTTACCACAAGGTGAGGAAATATTTTTTTTGGGATGGCCTTAAATCTGATATTCAAAAGTTTGTGGAAGAATGTTTGGTTTTCTAGCAAAATAAACTTGAGACAATTAAGACCTCGGGTCTTCTACAACCTTTATCCATTCCAAGTCAACGTTGGGAGGATATTTCAATGGATTTTATCACGGGTTTACCTAAGTCCGAAGAAAAGAGTGTCATCATGGTGGTAGTTGAGAGACTTACCAAATGTGCACACTTTTGTGCATTATCCCATCCATTTAAAGCAAGTACAGTTTCTACTTCATTTATGGAAACAATTCAAAAGCTACATGGAAACCCGAAGATTATTGTAAGTGACAGAGATCACAATTTTACAGTAAATTTTTGGACGGAATTATTTTCTTGTTTGGGTACTCAACTAGCTCATAGCTCATCTTATCATCCTCAATCCGATGGTCAAACTGAGATAGTGAATAAATGTTTGGAATGATATATTCTTTGTTTTGTATCTGATAAGCAAGCATAATGGTTCAAGTGGTTACCTCTCGCTAAATGGTGGTATAACACTTCCTTCCATACTGCAGCAAAAATGACCCCATTTATGGCACTTTATGGATATCATCCACCGTCCATCACATCTTCTTTAAGGGAAAATTCTAGGGTTCAAGCAGTGGAATATCACATCGAGCATCAACAAGAAGTTCTCCAACTCTTAAAGGATAACCCAAATTTGGCACAAAATCGAATGAAACAACAGGCAGATCAACATCGCAGCGAGAGAATTTTTGATGTAGGAGACTGGTATTTTTACGGCTACAACCATACAAAAAAAATGTCCCTCAAGCAAGCTAAGAAGAATAATAAATTATCGCCGAAGTACTATGGTCCTTACAAGGTGTTGCAAAATATTGGTACTATGGCATACAAATTGGAACTTCCTGCTTCTTCGCAAGTGCATCCAGTTTTCCATGTTTCATGCTTAAAGAAGGCTATAGGGGACAAACTTCTAGTTCAAACAATATTTCCAGAACTTGATGAGGAAGTAAAAACCATATTAGAACCTGAAGCAGTCATGGAAAAAAGAACTCGACAGCTACGAAATCGTTCAATTTCAGAGTATCTCATCAAATGGAAGAACTTACCCACTGAATATTCTACATGGGAGGATGAGAATTTTATATAGAAGCATCGGGAGCTACTCAAGCATTGAGGACAACACTTTTTTGAAGGAGAGGAGCATGTTAGGTCCCTATATTACTAATATAGTTCCTTATTGTTGTTAGTGTAACCCCCTTATTCTTATTATTGTACCCCTGTAACCCCCATATTGTTATTATCGTGCCCTTACATTATTATTGTTAGGTTGGAAAGGATTACATTGTAGCTGCCTGGACTTCTATATATAGAAATAAGGTTTTGGTCATTTGAATCATCCAAGAATTTTTCATTTATGTAATGTATTGGAGGTTGCCCCCTCGAAGTGGTTGATTTATAAGGCGTTGATCTCTCTTTTCTTCTATTTTTGGAGTTGTTTTCATAACACAATCAATAATGGAAATCTATCCAGATTTCTATGATCTAATTGAAGTTCAACTGGGAGAGACATTTCAAGAGAAGGTAATTGTAAATAAGATAGTCTCTATAATTAGATTAGCAATTTGTGTACATACTAGATTCAAATTTATTTTTATTCATGTAATCAAATTTTTGTTACTAATGTTTTATATGTACATACATGCATGAATTAAAATGCATACATGGTTACACTAGAAGTATGACTATACCTAGTCATGTTTCCTTAATTAAGTTAGAAATAGGAATAGATTAATTTTCTTTTATGTTTTCATTTATTTTGTTATTCAGATTTTTAATAAGCAAGTAATAAATCTAAAGTTTACTTGGCATCCCTTTCATTTGCTGGCAAAGTGGCTTTAAAAATATCAGAAACTTATGAACTCCTCTATTGCCTTGTTTTTGTAAAACTCTGTCACAGTGACAAGCTTGCTTTAAAATCATATATGAAGAAATTGCAGAGAATAGCTAAAGCTCGGAAATCTTTGATTCACCGAGTACTTCTAAAGAGCTCAATTTTCACCATTTTTTCCTTCTAACGTAAATTTCAAGTGGATGCAATTGAAAATGTTTTTTACTTGCCGATTTTTACTAAATAAGTAGGTGATGTTGAACATATGCAAATTTAGAAAACATTTGGGAGAACTTGAAGATTCATGATGTAAATTTACAATCAAAATTATTCCAGGTATGTGTTTACAGGTTCACCATCATCTATTGTTTGTTTTACTTTTCAAATTTTATTTCTTATTTCTATTTTGTCTTGTTTGTAGGTCTTCATTGACTTGATTATGAAGACTTAAGATAAGAAAGCAGCCAGATTTTTTCAAATCCGCAACATGTTCATGGAAGTATTTATTATTTCATCTAAAATTTGAGGATTATCTAATTTTGCTTTTATTCATTGAAATCCTGATAAGTCTTAATAAATTTTTGGAAGAGTCATATCGGATCATTATATTTCACAACTCTCTTCATAATAAAGTTAAGATAAAGTTACTTTCCAATCAGATATTTCGACAGTTAATTATTATTAAAGGGTTATTTATTTAAAAAAAAAAAAAGAAGCAAAGTTTAATTAGCCGTTTTCTTTTTTAATTGAATACTTTAATAAATCATCGGCCCCACATTTGGTACGTCATATATCACAATTTGCATATCGGAGGTTCTGAAATGAGCATACTCCAAATATCTCCAATCCTTTGTTTTTCCCATTCCCTCCAATCTCCGATGAACCTTTCCGTCAGATATCGCATCATCCATATCACAAAATTTGATCGGAAGAACCCCTTAACAATTCTCGATAGAAAACCTTTGATGCAAGACCTCTTATATTCATTCTCACTCATTCTCTAATAAAATGACTTCGCTAAAAATTGTGATGTTCACATAAACCCGGACCTGATACAACATTTAAATTCAGTTCTAAAAGATATCACGTTCGTTCATAAATCACAAGTTTGGTAGGGGCGTATGATTAAAGGTTTCAATGTCCCGCATCCGATATGAAATTAAATCCACATAATCAAACTATCGGGTTCGTTATTCAATTCACATCGACATATCAACAATGTTACATCTCGTGCTCAAATATTTTGATTGTCGATCTCTTATAAAACCCAAAGTCAATCCCACCAATGAGCCACGTCATGTATCCCCTTTTAATTATCACAAGAATAATATCAGTGTTTCCTTTTATTAAAAGCTCCAATCTCCCGATATGATTATTCTTCTATATCACTATCGTTCCATCGCAGTTTCCTATCGCATATGCTCATATCGCAAATTTTCCATTACTACACTTATATCGCATCGCGAAACTCAAATGAAGTCTTTCTTTAAGATCCTCTTATGCGATAAACTCTGATATTCATCTCTCCGCCATTGTCTTTTAATTATTATAGAAAACTTGATCGCATATCGGCAAACATGGAAGTCGCAACTTTTAAGTTATGCATGGAAAAGAAACTCGCAATGCGAAACATTCGAGAAAGCACTACCCTATACGAAAGACCATGTGAACACATGTTTTCATATTCTGCCTCTCATTGATATATCTAGAATGAAATTCTTATGGTCATTATTGCTTTAAATTGCTACAAACCAAGGAAATTTTGCATAAACATGTTTGCAGTGAATGATCTTATCCGTAATTTTATCTATGCATATTCCAAATCTTATAATTTTCCAAGAAGAGTTGAACAATTGCATCACACTCACCAAATTATTTTCCCTTTAATTATATTCATTTCTTCTAAAGATATTTAGAGCCTCTAATTGATGAATTTGGAATCTCGATCCTATGCTTTTCATTTTTTGATATTTTCCTCAGAGTTTGAAAGTTGTTCACTTATCGGACTCTTGGGTTTGTATTATATCATAAAAATTTAAACGATGTTAGCCTCTCTCACAAAACAATAATAGATCCAAACATAAATTAATTAATTAAATATTCCAAGTTAAGAATTTGTGCCTAACTCTTGGGTTTTTCCTCAAAAATTGGAGTTAGTTTAGTAACTCCTATATTGGTGGGTGTTTGGTGAGAAATTATCTCAACCAAAGGAGTCTAAGATAGCACGAACTATCTTAAGACATTGTCTCTCATCTATTTAAATCGTAACACTAAATTCTTTTAATAAGTGAGAATGATGAGAATACCATGAGGTTGAAGCCTCTTTTCCGCCATTACTTTGTGTCTGGTTTTGTATGTGTGTTTTCTGTAATCTATTTGAGTTAATTTCATTTTCTACAAATGAATTCTAAGACTTACTTCTCTGATCTTCACATTTCCTTTTCTTTCCACTATCTTGTCCATCATATTTAGCAAAGGAAATTACCCCTATTTTATAATCTTCACTACAATTTTGTGGTCTTAGAGTTTTGTAAAATTGATTTCAACTTCAAAAACAATTTTTGAGATATTTGACACTTGATTTATTCTCATATTTATTAAATCTCGAATTTCTCTCCTATAAGCTTATTTTAAAGGTAAATGTAAGCACTCTTGCAATCATTTTACAAAACTTCAAATTATCCGAATGAAAGTAATCACAACTACTTTATAAACTATTATGAAACTCTTACCTCTGATACGTGAATGTTTGATGCATTTGAAAAGAAATTCTTTTACATTATACATTTTTCAAGTATTTCTTATCGTACATGATCAATATCATAAGTTTTGTTTGTAAAAGTTACACAAAAGATTTTGTTCCAAGATCTTGTTCCCCTCAATATTCTAAATACCGAGACTTCTTGTAACGGAGGTGAAATTTCATTAAACTTCTGAAAATAAATGTCTTCAGAAACATTATGAAGCAATATTTTTATTTATTGAAGTTTTGTCCATTTAAGACTTTTGGAAAACTTGAGCTTTTACCTTTTCTTTGATTCTCTTATAAACTTAGAACTTCAGAAAATCGGGTTAAGAATATTTTCAGGTCTTTGATCGTTACATTCTGATATTTCATTATGTATACATGAAGTCTTATGTGGTTATCTTTGAATATATATAATACTTTCATGTTATCATGTTAGTCTAAAACTTCGGTGTATTTCAATCATAATTTTTCCAAATCTAAGTATTCATTCATAAGGATGAATTTCTTACTAAAGGGATATTCATTCTTCATGGTGTATGTACATGGACTTCTTTTACTCTTCTCGGAAATTTCCTTCACTCATAAAGAATTTGGAACAAGTAAAGGTAATATACCGATGGTTAATTCATATTTTAATTCTCTTTTATTTTGATATACCACACCATACTTATCATAAAAAGGTTCAAGTCCTTTTCATATACATAATTGCTACATTATTTGGAATTTTGAATCAATTTCAATATTTTGGGGCTGATATAAATTCAGAATGGAAGAAGCAAAAAGAACATGCATCACTCCCATTCATAAAGAGCATACCTTCATCCTCATTTTGATGGATTTGATTTATTTCGCATCCCTCAAACATGAAACATAGATTTCTTCTAGTTTACTGTTTGTTTTACTTTAGATTTAATAAATAATGATTTTGGGTCAATAAAACTTCTTCATTATTTTAATTCTAATTAAAGAAAGAAGTTATATTTTGTTGGAGAAAATGATACCTTTCAGGTAAGATTACATACAATTCTCCAATGGTAAGTTTCATGAGCCCACTTTTATTCATTTTCATTTATTTACTTTAGGTTTTAGTTTTGTTTATTTTTAGTTTTTTCTGATCTTGAACTCTTTTTTTACGGGTCTTCGTGAACCTTTCGCACCTCTATCGGATCAGTTTTCAAAGTTCATTTTCTTTTGTTCTTTGAGATTCTTGAAAGAAATAGTAATGATCCTCATCAAATCAGCTAAATTGGGGAGTTTCTGGACCTCTAGTTTGTATCTTTAAGCATTGTTTTTATTAGAAAATGGTTAATATGCTTTTATGCAGAATTTGTCTTGAAGAAGGAAAAATTTGCAACAAACAGACTTCTCATTCAACGTATTATCTATCATCACTACTATTCCCTCTCCATTTTGAGAGCCTCATCTTTTATGAATCTGCAAGGTTAAAACAAAAAATCTCAACATAGGATTGAACGTACATATGTTTATTTTCTTTTATCTCTTTTGTTGAGACATTTGTAAAAGTAGTCTTGTTGAAGTTCCTTTTTTAAATTTAGATTTTTCTTTTACCTTTTGCCTTCTTCATTTTTATTTTTGTTTATTGATTTCTTTTCTTACTTTAATTTAGGATTTATTTTCCTGTGCTTTTGGTTTTGTTTTGATTTTAGTGACTTTTCCATGATTTATGTGAAAGGCCTTTTTCTTACCTTATAGTTATTGACATACATGGGAAATATCCTAACTCTATTTATTTCAGTGAATTTCATTTATCATTAAAGGCATATCTTTATGGAACCATAAAACCATATTTCTTTAAATATTTTTCATGGATGAACACAGATCGTTTCTAAATGATTGAGTTTACTTTTTCAAGGAAAGAACTGATTTAATTTTAATAGAATTAATCCCTCCCACCCCTCCATACAAAAAACCTCTGACTGATATTTCTAGGGAAAGAATTTGGAAAAAACATTATGAAAGTATTATTTCCATTAAACATAAATCTCTATTACCATCCCACCTCTTTCACTCAAATAAATCGTAAATTGAAAGCTTGCAAATGCGCTTATCAAAAGGGTGACTAAAAGACAAAGCATGGGAAATACAAGTAAACATGCCAGGGTTGTAAACTCTTGCGGGTAGCGGGACTAGGCTTGTATGGTATAAAAGACAACTTTGCCGGGGTACTATTCAGGCTCGTTGGCAGTGAAGCGATGCTAGAGACAATCATAAAATGAATATATGCTTTATCAAAAACTCTTATCTCTACCTTCTTCTATTTTTCATATGAGGTAGTTTTAAAACATTTTTTTCCCAAATTTGGATTCATCACTTTTACTCTAGTCTGTTTTAAGTACTTATATTTACAAACTCAAATTGCTTAATCTATTTATGTGGGACATATGGAAATGTTTTACAATTAGATGATTTTGTGATTTTCATTATTTTTAACCTTTGGGTAAATTAAATTTCAATATCTTTAACCATAGATACCTGGTTCTTCCCAGTGTGTCGTAATTGTTGTAGGAAAAACCCAACGCCCCGTCATTACTTCAAATAATGGGGACCCTTTCCATTAATTTTTGGCTAAGCATCTTTTATGATTTTCATTTAAGTTAATTGTCTTAAAATTTTGTCATTTTTTGTTTTTATCAAATTTCTATTTTTATTGTTTCATTGAATCCACTTTTTTACAAGTTTTCCAATGATACTTGTTTCGCTTCATTTGGTCAACTGGTTTGTAAATGACACTCGTTTGAAGTTTGATCATTTATGTCGTCTTGGTTTAAAAAAATGTATAAAATGTACCAATATTCCAATAACTGTAACTAATTTAGTTCAATAATGCATTTAGTGTAAATATTAAATATTTTAGTTAATATTTTCACTTTTTCATTTTCTCACTAAGGGTCCTATGAAAACCCAACCAAACTGTACAATGGACTAAAACACGTTTCAAGATCTTGGTGATTTACTCTAATTTATTATTTTAAAATAAATTTTCAAACCCAGAATCTTAAAATCACAAAGTGGTTGTGGTCCAATTTGTAGGATTGTTAATTCACGTGGGCCCCACTTCACAACACATCCTTCCTTTCCAAATCTTGATCTAAAATAAATGAGACCCAAAAAAAAAATTGCGATTTCAAATATGTGATCTGAAACAATTTTGCGATACAATATTGCGATACATCACAAATCACATATCGCAAATATTTGATATTTATTTTATGCACTTGTTTTAAAAATGACGAACTCCAATTGCAATTCAATTTTATGTAAAAAATTAAAATTTTTAATATAAAATTTTGGTTGACCTCCTTATACCTCCCAACTCATATGCCTTACCTCACCCTCATGTCACCTTATCCCTCCACCTCATCTCTTATCCCTCTGTTGACTCCCTTTATACATCCATAACCCTCCACTCCTTATAACTCTGTTAATACACCTCTCTCTTCCATACTATTCCCTCCATAAAACCTAAAACCTCATGTAACATGGTTTTTAAGTTTTTTAAAATATAATAAATATTATATTTTTATTATAATAATTGTATTATAATTATAATATTTTATTATAATTTTAATATAATTAAATTATAATATTAATATAATATAATTATATTTTAATTAATTTTTAAATATATTTTTTATATTAATTAGTTTGTATAAATAATTAATATTAATAACATAATTATAAGTAACATTAACTAAATAATAATTATAATTTAATTTAATTAAAGTTTTGATTTTTAGCCTAAGCAACATAAATTTCAAAATTCTGGCACTTTTAACTCATTAACTTTGGAGACTCATAGATTGAGTTTTACTTGGTCAAATGAGGCCCAAGACAAGTCATTGGATAGATAAAATTATGGAAAATATTTCTAAAGTAGTTTCATTTCCAGATTTGATCATTTAATGGGTCTAATTCAGCAGAAGGTCAAGCTCTGAATTTTTAAATAAGTTTAATTTTCTGCATTCTCATTTGCCCACGGCTTCTTCTGAGTGCAGATCCATTCATCTATGTTCTCCTTGGCGAATTAAATCATCACATACATCAAGTGAAAGCTTAGATTTCTTTTATTTCAATTATATAAGTAAGTTTTAATTGGATTTGTTTTAAATTCCAGATTTGACATTTTGAATTTATTTTTGCATTTTAATTTAGTTTTGATTTGTTTTTTACAGATAAACAGTTTGAAGAGATGAGAAGAAAATGATCTCAATGAATGAAAATGCTCCAGCAATTGAAAAATATGATTTGGGCCAATGAAAATTGGTTGAACAGAAACATTCTTCAACAAACTTTCTCGATGAGTATTCTTTTGTAAATAATATAAATAACAGATTGTAAAATGTATATGGGCTCCTCTTCTCTACAATTTAGGAATTCTTGAAGGCACTATTGTATAGAGGATTTAGATTTGTAGGGTAGAGGAGAGAAAACTTAGGTTTGGGGATTATTGAGGATTTTTCCTTTGCATGTTGAATTATGTATGGAGAATGGAGCTTGCACTATTCTGGTCATTGTTTCAAAAAGCAGAAGTTCAAGCATTGTAAAGGACCGTTGGAGACCAGAGCAAGAGAAAAGGATTCAATACATTGGTATTTCTAATAATATTGTTTTAAACACTAGTTTCATTTTATGATAGCATGAATGTGTCATTTTATTCCTATTTGTACACTATTGTCGATATGAGTAATGTGTCTCAATTATATGTTATTATTTATCTCTTTCTATTATTGGTTGAATTCTGATTTCTGAGTAACTATTTACTCAAAAATATGTCTTTTAATATCGATTTAACAAACAATGTTATGTTGTGAACTATTTTCTCATATTATTGTTTAATTTTTCGAATTACTGATTTAACAATCAATATCATTTTGTGAACTACTTCCTAAATTTTGTTGGTTGATTATCTTAGTTAAGAGGTCTCTGAATAGGATGTGTTTCGGTATTTAGAATGTCACTTACTTGAACTACTTAATTAACTTGATATTTATTATAAGCCAGACATATTTAAATTTCAATCATTTAAAATATCTTGCTCTCGGTTGGGTTAGATCTATATCTGCCTAATTGAGATAGGATTAGGATAATTTTCCTTTTTAATTGCATTTTAGATTTAATTCTACATTACCAGAAGTCCTCTTCCCAAAGAGGAAAAAAATTATTTGTGGCTTGGTTGAACCCCAAATTAGCTTAAGGATCACTTTCTTGCATGATCGGCAATAGAGATGATCTGTGTATCTTTTCCATTGGTAGAGAAAAGCTACATTTTAAGCCATTGGAGATTGAGAGAAGGTAACTGAACCTAGTTAAACCATTCGTAACCATCATTCCAAATGGAAAATGAACTTTTTTAAGGTTCGGACCTGGTGGTCATCCCCCATGTTGTTGTAGTGAATTTTGAGGCTTCAACAAAACCTTGAAGCAGAATTCAACATGAAGGATATGGGGTTGATGCATTACTTTCTAAGATTGGAAGTTTAGCAAAAGAATGGGGATATCTTCTTTGGACAAGGAATATTTGCTACAGAGATTCTAAAGAGATTTAGAATGCAGGATTGTTGACCCATGGCAACGCTTATGATCACCAACTGGAAGAAAATAGATGCATCAAGAGACAAGTAAGTGGACCATACCTTGTACATATAGCTCATTAGGTCGTTCATGTATCTGGTCAACACCAGGCCATACATTTGTTTCGTTGTCGACACCCCTAGTAAGTGCATGATCGAACCAAAAATGGTACATTGGGCAAAAATAAGACACATCCTTAGATATGTGTGTGGAACAGTCATATATGGGTTAAAATACACCTGAGGAGATGATGTCAGATTGAGCAGATTCACAGATGCAGATTGGGCAGATAGTTCAATAGACCGGAAGAATACCTCCAAGTACTACTTCAAAGTTGGATCAGGGATGATCTCTTGGTGCAGAAAGAAGCATAAATCGATAGCTCTGAGCTAAATGGAAGCAAAATATATGGCAGACAACACAACAAGGTGCGGAGCTATATGGCTTAGAAATTTTCTTGTGAGTTTGTTCAGGAAGAGGATGGAAGCAACCAATTTTTACTGCCATAATAAAATTTGTATCAAACTCTTTGAGAATCCAGTATTTTATGATCAATCAAAACACATTGATGTCAGATGTCACTTTATCAGAGACTGCAGTGTGGGGCAATACAATTGCAGTATGTCTCCATAAGAGATGAAATAGAAGATGTACGCATCAAGGCCCTAGGTAGAGCTAAGTTCATCCAGTTCAGGGAGAAAATGGGTATGGTAGAGAACCTGTTTCAGTAGCAAAAACAAAATGATTCTCAATTGCAGCAGATGGAAGGGAGTTGCAGTAGTTGGCAGTAGTATGTAGGGTCAACAACAACACATATGCAACACATAACCAGAGTTGCGCATTAGTTGGTGGGAAGTGATGTCAGACATCAACAGCGCGGAGGGAGATGATACAGAGTCAAAGTGATGCTTTAGTAGGTTGCATTGCTAGAGCACTTTTCTCGCTAAGAGGTAGTCTTGATTTTTTGTAGAAATGGATGTGCTCTAGTCTCAAGAATTTGCAGAGAGGCTAGGACATATGCATTTTCCAAGATCCATAAATCGTTTTGGAAAATTCCACCTGGAGACAATTTAATTACAATAATTAATTATTTTTAATGGATGCCAAAGGCTAAACTTAGGAAATTAAAATAATTAAAGGGTATTAATTAAACTTGGTGTGAATCTTCTAGAAAAGAGACAAAGATCGAGTCAACATGATTTGAGCCATTGATTATGATCTAATCTAGTTCATTGGAAGTTCAATGAGAAGATTATAAGAAGGAACTCGATGGGCACTTGGAGAACACACTAGTGCAAATTCTTAGTTGCCCAAGCAGATTGATTTTCTCAGTGGCTAAAGTTCGGCAAGAAAAAATCGAATTAGAGGGAGGGTTGCAGGTGGGGGAGAGAGAGAGGGATCAATAGTAATTCGAGAGTGTAGGAAAATTCTGGAAGGGGCAGTGTAGAGGAGGTACGCAAGTCACCGACATAGAGGTAGTGAAGCAGGCACTGCATAGAGGGTGACGCTGTAACGCAAATGTAAGGACATGAGGTCCTCTTCGGGGTCAAAAAAATGTTGTGAAGAGTGGGAATTCATTCAATAATTTTCTCTCAATGTCTTGTCTTCTATTTTTCTATCCACAATATTTTTACATGAATTATTGTTGAAGATTAATAAAGAAACCCTCATCTGTTGCACCAGTTTTCTCACATTGGGTTTTCCTGGGGATGATTGTCCAAAAATAACTGTCATTATGGTTGTACTTGTGCTAGTATTTTTCCTTACATTTATTTTCTGCAGTAATTTTAATTTTGAAGGTTGTTGTATAATTTATTTCGATATTTACTGTGTAACATCGTAAATAAATTGATTCAAAATTAATAAGTAGAAGAAATAATATCAGTTGCTGCAGTAGGAATTTTGTCTAGGAATTTCAACAATAGGGTAGGATATCAAGAGAGTCCAAAGGTGGCGGGGAAGGTTCAGGCTCAACTGAAGGAAACTTTGCAAGGGATAGAGTAGGGATGAAGGTAATAATATTATCCAGAACTAGAGATAAATTTCCCAATGTCAAATGATCAGTCAAAACATGGCTGGAAGGACCTAGCCTTGGAATTTCATTTACCAAATAATGTAGAGATTCATGTAATTAAGAAAGGAGAAGAGAAAAAATACCCACCGAGAGAGGTGCCTGATCGATTGTTATAATTTCTTCTTGGACTCCCTGAAAGTGATGTTGCTCTGGTAACACCCGAGGGTCCCAATTTTCAACATGTGCTTCTTGTACATCCATTGGCACATGTTACCCTTCTTGATGAGGCTCCTCCCCTACCCTTTGAGTGTTCACCTCCCCTTGCACGTGATGCTGACCCTCTATCCCAGAGTCGTCCTCTACCTTATTCTCCTTCTGAATTCCAAGGGGAAGTCATGGGCTAGATGTCCATATTTGTGACATCTATGACATCTGAAGGGAAAATGCTCATAGTTGACAATTTGACAGTGAGAATATCCTTGAAGTTGTAACTAAATTTTTTCTACTAGACCTTCTCTTGGGTCTAGTATAATCATAATATGAGCCACATTCCTTATTTTTGTTTTCATAAAAGACATATCCACTTCCAAAAATAGGCCCAAGGTATTTCCTATGGCTCTGAATACATCATGTGTCCAAGCTGTGGTGGATGGGCATGGAGACAAACCCAAATCGGTATTTTTTTCCACTTTCTCTCTCTGGGCATCGAACAGGGGTGTCCACATCTTAAATACAATTGGCGATAATCCAAAACACCAATTGTGATTCAGAACGCATTCCAATGCCTCACGCTTGTTGAAGCGCACCATAAAATGACCCCAAGCCAAGGTGATGACTTCAACCTGATTATCCAAAGCCCCCTTCCAAGATTTATCTGTCCATTCTGTGATATACTCTACAGAGAATAATTTCCCTCTTTCTCTACCAACGAAAATAAGCTTTGAAGCTTCCATGGCCTTATCTCTCTGGATATCAACTTTGAGGATTAAATTAGGACATTTATCTTTATTCTTTATTACATTCCCTTTCTTCCTCTTGGAGCGAAGATTCCAACCATTCTTGGTCCCTTCTGTAAAGGTCTGACTCTCTCGTACTTGGTTTGAAACCTCCTCGAGCGGCCCTAGCCATTCCTCCAAATCCTCCTCCCAAAGTATAGAAAACTGAGGCTCTAAGGGCCCTTCCTCCACCACAAAGGTGTTATTTAGAGGTTGCTCCCCCGCTAACTGAGATAAATATCTGACATGGCCTTCATTGTTAAAACCTTGAAATGCCGAATATGGGACACCTACCTGCTCCCGCCCACTAGTGTCAAAAAGGATTTTTACCGATCGTTCCTTCAGTTTCAAACGCTCCTTAAAAAAAAAAAAAAAAAAAAACCCTCTCCATTTTCCACCTCTAGACTAGGGGTTTGTAGGGAAATGGACAATCCATTTAACTTTCGGCTCACTGACCCTCTGTAAGCGAGCACACTTCTCAGACATTGTCCCGCCGCCAGGTAATTTGGCCCCCATTCCTTGACTAGGAAAGCTTTAAGCCCTTGATTCCATCTAAGACCGCTAATGATAATGATGCCTTCCAAACCACCAAAAAAAAACCAGAAACTGGGGGTTGCGAGGAGGGATCTTTACTTACCAGGAATCCTGCCTTCTCTTCTTTCGACTGTTCCGCCAACTTCTCTGTTGTCGTCGAACATCCAAGAGATTGATGTCAGTTCCCCAACCGACCTCCTTTGAACCACAAGTTTTTCTTGTCTCCAAAAACCCTAAACCACCTTCCATATTCCATTCAAGAATCGTGGCTCCCCTTTTGTCACCGGGAGACCTTGCTGGCAGGACCACCTTGGCCAAATTTTGTTGAGTTGGCTCCAAGTCCCAAATTGATAGGATATCTTCAACCCCGGGCTCCAAATCGACGTATTTTGAAGGTTTGACGATTATTGTTGTCTAAGAGTGTAAGAGTTAACAATAACCATTCCCAAAACCACTGAGGGAAACTCGTTGCAAAGAGTAGATAAAGTAAACTAACAATAACAAGAAAGTAATGAAGAAAAACCCACATAGGTTTTGTGACCATGGTTTTTCGATTCCGAGGAGCTCCCTTCCCCGGGTAAGTTGCTACGCTGCCAAGTAGGGATTAGATGTATGCTTTCTTCTGCCACTAACCACCATTCAGACCTCCATTGTTAACCTTCATCACTCCCAAAGCTACTCGTCAACCTAACCCTAGCCCGATTCTCTTTCGTCTTCGTCCACATGACTCCCTCAATATCAATCAATTATTAAAGAGCAAAGATGTTAAAACAAAAATAAATTTTATTTTATTAAGAAAATGTTTAGAAATATATGAAATTTGATTTGCAAATTTATTAAAAAAACGTAATAATTTTTTTTGGAGAAGAAGATCGTGCTATAAAAAAAAAGATGTTAAAATATAGAATATTTAAAAAAGGATACAGTTGATATAAGAAGATTAAAATATTGGTATTCTTTTATAAGCATGGTTTTTTTAATATAAAATATTTATTTATTTCAAAATAATCTATGTTTTATTAAATAATTTAGTTATATTTATTTAAATTTAAATTTTATTAATTTAATAATTAATATTACAATTTTTAATAATTATTATTTTTAATAATTTTATTAATCTTAATCTTAATTTTTATTTTTATTTTTCCATCATACTTTGTTACTCAATTACCAAAAAAAAATGCTTTGAATTTTCATAATTTAATTATTACTCTTATGATATAGTTTTTTTTGGGTTTGGAATCAACTTAAAAAAAAATTACATATTACTTGTTAAAATATTTTATATAATAAATTACTCATTACAATTTAATTATGCCAATATGTGCTCTGAGATGTACTTTCGAGTTTAATAAGGAGTAGATGTTGTAATGTTTTGTGTTGTTATGTAAAGAAAAATAATAAAAAATATAAACATTTATTGGTTAAAATAAAATAACGTAATGACCTATGACTTATGGTATTCATGTAAAATATAGCCTATTTAAAGGGGGAAAGATATTTTAAAGAAGAAAAGATCGGCCTAGATCCATCTTAACTCCTTATCTACCAAGCACCAAAAAGAATCAATTTTTTTTCACTCTAAAAGAAATTTGCACCTCAAAACATTTAACCCTATCAACACTTAAAAATTTTGAAATTAAAATGCATTAAAAGTTTATATATATATATATATATATATATATATATATATATAAACTTAAAATATGATTAAAAAATTAAAAAAATTACTATTAAATATAACATTTAAATATATTTAAAAAAATTCAACAATAACTTAAAAATTTAAAATTTTCCATTTTATTAAATTTATTAATTAAAACAAATATATAAAAGGTTTGTGACAAAAGTTTGAAACCAACATAGCATATCAATTAATGATTAAAGTAAGAGATTGGAGGGGTTGTAAATTTTCAAAACGGTTTACAATACATTGTAAAAAATTATGCTTTCTTGGAAAACATATAGATATATGGGTTTACTATTGAGGTGAAAAATTTGCCCAAAGGATTAAAAATGGTTGGAATTCGACAATTTAAAAAAAAAAAAATCTTGCAGTAGTAGGAGTGTTTGAATCATTTTTTGGATGGTGGAAATAGATTCAACGCCATCAAAAACCTCTAGGGCATCTAGAATCTTGAAGTTTGACAACTTTAACATGGATTTACAAAATTTTCCAGAATTTCCATTATTTTCCAGGCAAATTTGAAGCTTGGTTAGACTACAGTTATACATATATTTTCAGAGAAGTTGACCATTATTGTGGG
This sequence comes from Pinus albicaulis, assembly GCA_034641835.2. Classification (NCBI taxonomy): domain Eukaryota; kingdom Viridiplantae; phylum Streptophyta; class Pinopsida; order Pinales; family Pinaceae; genus Pinus; species Pinus albicaulis. Next base: position 110,877 of record JAXQQM020088147.1, read on the forward strand.
TTGCATTGGCCCAAATTTATTCATTTATGTCGGTTACATTGGCTCGACGTTTCCATTTTTTTCTTTATTAATATCATTTTCTTCCACGGCATTTCTCTACTCAATCTTTGCAAAAAAAATTGAGCCTTTTGCTTTCTCAGCGATGGTCGCACTGTCATTCTGTATGCACTTTTACATTTTTCAATAAATATCTAGGATGATATTATTTCCTCGCTTCGTAGATGCTTTGGTGGTCGAGTATTGAACTTGAAACCTCTTCCTCTATGTTAAAAAAAAAAAAAAAGCCTCCTTTATTTTTCGAAACTGCTCACCTTCTCGTTTATTCCTTTCAGTTGAGGAGTAGTCGACATACATGGTATGAAGTATGTATCAATGGCATTAGCAGGGCAGATTTTGACTGTTTTTCGAGGAACTTCATGAGCGTTATGAGCGTTGTTGAACAACAATATTGCAATGATAATGGTTTCCAAGCGGGGGCTTTAATTTCCATACACATTCCCTCGGCGTAGCAACAAATGGATAGTGAAATACGCCAAGAAATAAGTTGTTACTGATACATCTTTTTCTACATATTTCATGATTTTCTCAGGTAGGGTAGGTCTCATTTCAGAGCGCCGAAGACCCTTTTCGCCAGGCTAGAGCATGCAATCCTCAGGTCCTTTCCGTAAAATGGTTGAAGAAGTTTGTATACAATTTAGGGGACGAGTCCCATGGCATATTTTTTTATGGGAGCAAAGCTACCTTAGTGATTTGAAGAGGGTTAACCCAGGCATGAAACAAGGGTAAATCTGGTCAGGCTTTCTGTTCGGGAGGATTTTCTCATTTTAAAATGGAAATAAAATCAATAGAAAATGTTAAAAATGGCAGGGAAATCTCAGGTTCTGTGGAAACCAATCATTTGGGCCTAGTCAAAATTGCTTCAACAGATAAAACAGGAACGTAGATTTGGGTAAATGCAAAGCAATATCGGGGAATTTTAAGGCGTAGTCTTGCTTTCGTTAAATGGGAACAAAGACAAAGAAAAAGAAAACAGTTCCAGAGAAAGAAAATAAATAAGAGCAACAAAAATAAAGAAGAGTCAACCATTTACAGCCCCACATATGCACATCCTGCTTGATCATCGAATCTCTATGTCGAAGAACTGATGAAGGCCAGGACAAGGCTAGCGAATTTGGAAGGCAAAGAATAGGAAAGGGGTCACAAAATTTCTAAGATCACATATGCAAATCGAAGTTTAATGGAAGGTAATAGAATTTTAAAAGAACAAGTAACAATGTTACAAGAGGCTCTAGAGACAGGAAAACAATAATGGCAAAGCATGAAGACAATGTGGCAGACCATGAATGAATCAAGAGCAACAAACAAGGATGTGATAATTTCTAAAGAAAATCAAGTAGATACACAAGTATCTCAACAAACATACCTTTCGAAAGAGATGGCAAAAAATAACAATATGAAAGACGGTCCAAAAGAATTAAAATATAGAGCTGAAGACGCTAATGGTTACATAAGGACAGTGGAAGGGGAAGATGCAAGTGCTCGTATAGCACAGGAAAGAGAACACAAAGAAATAAAAGAAATGGAAACAAACTTTATTATCAGGGGAATAAGAGATTATGGGAGGAATGAAATTAATCTCAATTTGACAAGGGAATTTTTGAAATAGAAACTACATTGGGAATGGAAAATTTTCCAAGAGAGGAGGGTGGGGAAGATACGTGAAGAGAGGCCTCAACCCATAAAATTCACCATGGAAAACGTTCAATACCAACACCATCTCTTGAGAAAAAAGAAACACTTGAAAGGCTCACACTTCTTTCTAGATGAAGATTTAACCAACAAACAACAAGAGGAGAGAAGGAAAGAAGTGGACTTAGGGCACAACGGGATAACAAGATGACATTAAAGAAAAAACAAAGAAATTGATAATAGGAAGGAATAAAAAAAGAGAAACATGGATGAAAAGGGATGAAGACTCAAATCTGAGTCATATGTGTCAAACTGTGTAGCAGTCAAATCCTACCCAGGGCTACCTAAGTTTAGTTTGTTAGAATTTTAGAGATTACCCTTGGAGGAGGGGACCTAGGTTAGGGCCTCTTGCGGAAAGTAGGGACATAATTTGTGTCACGGAAACTCATGAACATGATGGTTGCAAAACTCCTCTATTTGATGGTTATTTGAAGTTATCAGTTTGGAACAAGTTAGAAGAGAATGGAAAAGGGTATAGGGGAATACTAGTTTTAGTGAAAGAAAAAGAAGGTCATCACATTCAGTTAATGAAAGAAGATACAAATAAACAATATTTATGGTTCAAAATATCAGAGAATGAGAATCACATAAGAATTGTAGCATGTTATTTTCCCCCTCAAGTCTCAAAAACTTACAAAAATAAGGGGCTAGCCAACAAGGATTCATATGCAGCTTTAAAGCAAGATATTTTTGCGTACTCTCAGTAGGAAGAAGTGATTTTAATGGGAGATTTTAATACTAGAACAACAAATCAACAAGCTAGTATTATTTGCAAAGAGGATCATAATCCTATTTGGCTCATTGAAGAGGAGAATCCCTAATGGTTGAGATATTCAAAAGATGACAAAGTTAGCAATCATTTTGGAGAGGAGTTTCTTACACTATGTGGTGCTTTCAAATTAATTATTTGCAATGGTATAGATAGATGAAAAAGGTCTGGGAACTCCACTTGCAACACATAGAATGGGTTAAGTGTCATTGGCTATGTTATTTGTTCACAAAGCTTGATAGAACATTTAGACAAATTTAAGGTTGGAGAGCATATTTGGGACTTAAAATCAGACCATAGCCCAATTTATATAGTGTTATCATGGTTAGAAGAAAGGAAACATAGGATAAAAACCCAAAGAAAAGTTATTCTAACACAAGAAAATTGTACTATCTTCAAGACAATGATGGAGAGATTAATTTAGAAGGATAAAACTGGTTTCCAAAGGTTCCACAGTCATGAGTTCACAAATATAATTCAAAGTGCACTTGAGAAATGCAAAAGAGAAAAAAATAGGAAATCAGAATCAATTTTTTTTCCTATAAATTCTTTGTTTGATGAGGAATGCAAAATGTCAAGGAGTACCTTGAAAAATACAGGCAAGGAGAACATGAATGTAAAGTTATATAAGCAAATACTAAAAAGGAAAAAAGATGAGTTCATGAAAACAAGGCGAGAAGAGTTAATATATCTAGGCAAGAATAACCCAAATCTTTTCTGGCGGGAACTTCAACCAAGGAAGAAGCAAATGGAAAATAATATTACAGCCAATCAATGGTTTGAATATGCAATACAACTCTATGAGAAAGAATCATAAGTTAAGCCTCCCCTGAGGATCAACACAACTACAAAGCTCTTCACATTACAGGAGGTGGAGATTGGAATTAAGAAGCTGAAAATAGGAAAGGTAAAGGAATTGGTTAAACTTCAAGAAAAGTATCTAAAATGGGGAATGAACACTCTTGCACCACACATCATGGAAATATTCAACAACATCATTCAACAAGGATTCCCAAGAGATTGGACAACTAGCCTAACAATACCCCTTTTTAAAAGTGGATACATTAATAATCCTTCCAATTAAAGAAACATTATGATCAATCCTTTGTTTGTAAAGATTTTCAGCAATATGGTAGAAAATAGAATCAGTAAGTGGGCAGAAGTAAAAGAAAAGAGGGCAAAAGGGAAAACAAGTTTTAGGCCGAAGCACTTTATAATGGATCATGGTATCATGTTGAGACACATTATTGAAATGGTTTGGGGGGGCAAAGAAAAAATATTCTTTTATTTTGTTGACTTCAAAAAGGCATTTGACACAGTCCCTAGAGATAAATTGTGGTGTAGAATGAATAACTTGAAATTCTTTTTCATTATAGAGTTACTGTCCATAGAATTTATGAAGAGGTGAAAGTCAAAATTAGAACCTCGGCGATAAATATTGATAAATTCGAAGAGTGGCTAAATCTGCAAGGTGGAGATGGTGTTCCGTTGGGGGAGTTTGTGATAAAGCTTCTTTTATATGCTAATGATTTTGTATTGATTTCTAAATCGGCCCATGGATTGCAGATGCACCTATATGCCCGTGAGCATTTTTGTATAGAAGTGGGGATGCAATTCATTACTACCAAGACCAAAATAATGATTTTCTATAATAAAAGGAATCAGAGTCAACATACGTTCTTCTTTGACGACAACATTCTTGAAGAAGTAAATGAGTACAAGTACTTTGGGATTTATTTCAACAATGAACTTAATTGGGAGGGCTGCAAAAAGAGGAGAATTTTAGGAGGGTGGAAAGCATTATATGCTCTTCAAAACAAATTTATAGAGGTAGATTTATGGGATTGGAAAATGATTAAAGTGATTTTTGGACTCCTAGTTTGTCCAATGATGCTATGGGTGTGAATTTTGGGCTAGCAACACCCCCATCTAAAAATGGAAACAAATTGAGAAAATCCAAAAACGCTTGATCATGAGCAAGTTCAAAATAAAAAGTTTGGTACCTTATGAGATAATGTTGAGTTAAACATGAGAAACTCCCATCGAAGAAATTGTTATGGTGTGGCTCATAAGATATCTAAAATAATTAAGCAAATGGGAGTAGGTAGATGGCCTAATGTTATCTTCAAGTAAGGCATGAGTGAAATAAAGAAAACATGAATGAGACAAAACTACACAAGGATGCAAAAATGGAATATCTACCTCAATGCTTGTCCCACAAATAGCAAGGAGCTAAAGAATTTTGTTATGGAGAAGTTTCGTAAATGAGTATGGGAAAAATACATGTGTAGAAAGAAGAAGTACTACATTGAATAATCCAACCCTACGTGTGATCTCCAACAAAAAGAGTACATTGGAGCTAACATTTCATGGAGGGAAAAGGTTCTTATTGCTCAATTAATAACCAATTCACATCAACTTTGATGTGAAATAGGATGGTGGAAAATGCCTAAAGAATCTTGGGAAGAATAAGTGTGTACATTTTGTACGTCCACGACAATGGAATGGGAAAAACATTTCAATTTGGAATGTGATGCGTTCAAAGACATCAAAGAAATTTATAGGAATATGTTAGCATCAATTTCTTGTCATTATATTTTCAGCGAGGGGATTGTTGAAAGGTTGGGCTAGCTCATCATCAATTTGAATAATAAAAGAACTAAATTGCAAAAGGATAAAAACATGGAATTGATGGTCCCATAGAATATTTTTAACCTCATGAACGTTAAAATATCATTTTATTTCATATGTACGTGTGTCGGGTTCTTTTATCCAATGTGTATGGTGAGACCATCACAACCCACGTGTTACATAAATGGTATGAGGCATGTATGTGTGTCAAGCTCTTTATATGACGTGTATGGTGGTACCATCACGACCAATGTGGTCAATCAGTTCAAATATCAGTCTATCCAGTTCATTAAATTTTTCTATGTGTACAGTGGAACCTAGTCACAATCCACATGTTCAATCAACTTAAAGATCTAGAATATTGTGGTTGTTGGGATTGAACTTGAAACCTTTCCCTCCTTCAAAAACCAACCTCCTATGTTCATTAAAACCACTCTCCTCGTTGTTTATTTGCTTTCACTTAAGTGTACAATGGACACGCAGTTTTCACTTGTAACATGTTTACTTTTTTTCCGTGTTTGTTTACTCATCTTTCTTATAATTAATTAATTAAATGAAATTTAAATTAATATATATGTATTTTTATTATTAATATCAATAATAAATATTAGTACAATGGACATAATTTTTCACTTGTAACATGTGTAATTTTTCACCTTTTATAACCAATGTAGATTCATCTTAATTATGGATTTACCAAGTGTCGAGAGGGATCAAATTTCATGAGATGTAAACATATTTTAGAGTGAAAATATATTTGATCCCTCTCTGTGCTTGGTAGATCCAGAGTTAATATAGATCTAGGCTGGTATATTATAACATTAAACCATTACAATATAATATATTATAACTTTTTTCTAGTCCACTCATGAAACCCTATGTTTCATACTTTGTTGTTAAGATACAAAGGTGTAATATTTGTAAAAAGAAAGGGTTATATGTTATGAAAAGAAAATTGGTTTTGTAATTTTGGAATGCTTTAGTTTTAGGTTAGTAGCATGAGTAGCTAGGAGTAATGTTCCGTTGGGGGGGTTTTGATAAAGCTTATTTTATATGCTAATGATCCTATATTGATTTCTAAATCGGCCCATGGATTGCAGATGCACCTATATGCCCTTGAAAATTTTTGTAGAGAAGTGGCGATGCAAGTCAATTAAAAAGAAAATTGATTTTGTAATTTTGGAATGCTTTAGTTTTAGGTTAGTAGTATGAGTAGCTAGGAGTATAGTTTGTTTGTTTGTTTGTTTGTTTGTTTTTTTTGGTTTAATTCTAAGGGACATGTTTGGTTTATTGTGATAAGGTTTGAAGAGTAGGCAATCCCCAAAATAGATTCGAGTACAATGGGGTTGATACTTCTCGACTCTTGCTAAGACATAATTTATTAGTATATTTGACTTGCAAGTTGTTTGATATACTCGTAGTGTTATTGTGGTAATTGAAAATTTTGAATCTCAACCTTACCCACATTACTCAAATAAATTATAATTTTACCATAATTAAAAGACTCTAAAATACCTTTAACTTTGATATATTCCAAAAAATCAAGTCATAATAAGTACTAGCACATACTTACAACTAAGACATGTTTTCTTCAAACTTCTCATATGATAGGAAAGCAAGAGATCTGATGATTTGATCCTTTACGTGGCATGATGATTGTTTCCTTAATTGTATATATATATATATTTATAAACTGGGAAAGCCTATCATAACTCCATCGTCAAATCAGCACTAGGGAAAACTATCACTCGCTACTGTCCACGAATGCATGTTGACTCATCATTGTTATTAAAGGAAAACCACACCACCTGGAATTACCAGCTGGTGGTCCGTAAGGGTGTAGGCTTTCATTCCTGCCAGATACCTTTGGACCTTGGGTTGTTAACTTGTTTCCTTACGTCCAAGGAAGATGAGCTCTTAGCCAAGCAAAAACAATTTTAGAGCAACTTCAGGCCCAATTGCATGTTACTTTTATTTGGTACGAGTGCTTGTTTTCGTAATTGCATATTATTTTTGTTATTCATATGTTGTTTATTTGTTTATTTTTTTAAATAGTAATGAGTAGCTTATATATATATATATATATATATATATATATATTTGTTTATGTTTTTAAATAGTAATGAGTAGCTAAAAATTAATTGGTTGCAGTGTGGGTTTTAGTGTTTAAAATAAAATTGGGTTTTGCCAATAATTTGATTAATTATTTTAAATTACTGTAATTTAAATTGACTTTGTTTAAGCAATTGATTTGTGTTAATGAAGATATTAATTATTTTGGGAATAAATACAACCAATATTGGATAAGTGTAATATATTTAGATAGGTGTGTTTTTAAAGTGTGTCTTTTTTTTGGTTGAGAGGAATCGAAAAGTAGGTTGGGTTTGTACTCGCGTTATATGGGGTTCATTCTGGCTGCAACTACTATATCTTTGGGGCCTACATCAACCCTCCTCTTCATATTCCAAGTTACTTGTGGGGGATTTGAACCTTGGATCTAGGTCAAGCTCACACTCTCATGACATAGGGTCGATTTCGATCTCTACCACTATACCTTTGGGGCCTATGATAGTCCTCCTCTCTGAAGAATTGGGGCCTATGATAGTCCTTCTCTCTGAAAACCAAGTCCTCCTCTCTGAATACTGTGATCACCAAAAATTGATCTGCCCCCATGGGATAGGGAATGTCTATTTTGAAAGAATATGTTTTCAAAATTTTAATTTAACTATCAACATTTATTAGGTGGATGGTAGGTGTTGGGGTATGATTCCTTTGTGTGCTCCAAATATTCCATTGTGTGCTCACTTTGTGTCTAAGGAGGCATTGGTGGCTGTCCTTAGGCGTCTCCAAGTAAGGGATCACTTGTCCATTGCTTTGTGTGGTCTTGAATAGTGACATTTCGCCATTCCCAGGATTGCACGCATATCGATAAAAAAGCGCGCAAAAGGCACTCTTCACGAAGGATTATGTGTTCAAAGAGCATTTAGGACTTGTTCAAATTTGATTTTTCTCAAACCTTAGAGATTTTTAAATACTTTCCAGATTCTGTAATGTCTTCCAGCCCTGTAAATCCTTTTGCCTGACATTAATTAATGTCATCTTCTGTTGTACGATTTTCCAGTGTTAACAGTTTCCCCCTAATGTGTGAGGTCTAGGAAGAATTGTATAGCCGAAATACATTATAGTTTCTTTTTTGTATCGTGCGTAGAGAGAGAGAGACCTGCATGAAGCTTGGAATTGAAAACACCCTGCACCGGTTCCAAGAATGACCATGTCCTAAGGAACCCCTGTAAGAAAATATAATACAATATATATACAAATTTTCTACGAGGCAGGCATATCCCATGCTCGTAATGTTGTGGCTACTTAAACAAATATAGTTGACAGATACATGTTTTGTTTGTGTCACTAATATGGTAGTGATGTTGGCGACTGTTGACGATGACTGTTGACGCCTTCAGGGGCGTTTTTTCTTTGACAATAGGTGGAATATGGTACCCATAGGCGTAAACTTGGTATGGAATATAGTTGTGCATTGTATGTATAGGTGTTGGCTGGGACCTTCCCGTGTAAGCATTGTTGAAAGAGACGCTTATGGAGGCACAGGGTCTTCGATAGATTTGATCAAAGTGCAATGGTTGTAAGGTACAATACCATCTTGACATGAAAGCTTTTGTCATAGTCGAATGTCAGAAGGATCGATGACATTTGTTGCAATGATGTCTCCCACAGTACCACCCGAGGATGCCCCTTGTATGGAGAGGGGTGATCCAAGGTACCACTTCCTTTTTGGAAAATAGGTGTCGAAGTTGAAAAAAAGGAAGCCTCAACTGAACAAGGGGTCGCCAATATGAGGGATTGGGGACCTGGATGTGATGGGTTTAACATAGGCATGTTGGTGAGGGGTGACTGAAAACTGATGATGGGGATTCAGTGGCCCAAGGTCAGAGTATACTAAGCAGCTTAGCGGTAGTCATAGTTATTTCTAATGGGGAAATCCCTGGAGTTGGTAGGACTTCGAGGGTGCATATAAACTGGCTATGAATGTCAAGGTGGCTTGTGCGTGGGGGTATAATACTCCGACCAATGGTGTTCAGGGACTGTTGTCGTGGGAGAAAATATGAAATGAGAGTGTGAAGGATGTAGTGCATCGTTCGGGGTCTTTGTACACTTACCAAAAGAATAAAATAATGGGGTTTGGTTTGTACAAATCACAGAGATGGGTACCCCAAAACATGAAAGTGTTCGCTCACTGATGTTGTGAGGAAGGTGTTTTGATGAGGGTGGGGGTCCCATTGGTTGGTCTCATGTGCGGGGTTGATGAAGCAGATGAGAAAGTATCACAGATGGGATTATGCTGGTGGAGGAATGGTGCGCCCAATGCGAGGCACAGTGGTGTGCTTTTGATATTCTTGTACAACCTAGTTTTCTGGGAAGGGGGTTTTAGTTTGTATGGTAAACTTGACCTTATGCATTGTGAATGGATGGGCATGAGGTGCTTCCCAGATTGAAGTGGTATGGCCATGGCATCACTTTTGTTGTGATATATGGTCTACTATGGGTGACGAGTGCCATGGAGGGGAGGCTCTACCAACCAATGAGGATGTTTATCATGTGCAGGGTGAGGTGAAGATAAAAACGGTCGGGTATGAGGATCCTTTGGTTTATTTCTGATGGAGAAATGATGTCAGGATATGCAGAGTTTTCTGGGACTCTATCATGCTGGGGGTAGAATGATACCTGCTTTGGAACTTTTAGGAGATGACGTTGTGGATGGTTTGTGAGATTTTCCTGCAAAAACAACTACCTCAAGTGAAATCATCTTCTTTATCAAAATTTATTGAAAATCATGAGCTTTAAAAAGAAGATGAGAGAGGGCATACCTACTGGTGCTGGAAAATTATTTTTTCAGGAGTGAAAATGTGTGGCATCGCCTCTGTTCATCATGGAGTGCTGATTGTGGTGCAACTTATGGTTTGGAGAACAGACCTTCTAATCTCTCATTATTGTCCTCCAAAGATTTTGAAAAGGGCGATATATAGGTGGATATGGCCCTAATTCAGTTCATTTGTATTTGTTGAGTTTTTGGGAGGTCAGAGGATTCTGCGTAGCATTTCTTGCCGTTGTGGTCAACCTGAGCACCAGGGATTAGAGAGATCATGCTAGGTAACCTCCATGATGTCCTGCACTTTAATTTTTCAGTTCAGTGGTGTCGGGGTCCGTATAGACTTGGTTTGTACAGATTTTAGATGTTTATATCCTTAGATTGCACGAGTGATCAAGGAAAAGGTGCACCCCCTATGCGCTTTTTCGGGGGATAAGAGCGCTAAAGTGCTCAGTTCCCCTTTTTTAGTGCGCTTGTGAAAAATACAGGTGCGCACTAACCACGCCTGTGCAAAATACAGGCACGCACTAAGCGCATCTGTCTGAGGGACATGAGCGCAAAGCCGAGGCAAAAAAAATATTTTGGTTTTTTGCCTATTTTTGTGTTTTTTCTATACTAATGAGTAAATTTTTTGATGACAGGTTATTGTTGAGGGAGCGGGATTGGCCCGAGCTCTAAACTGCGCTGGCTACTGATGATGGGGCGCACCATGAGCTGGTGCTTTGGGGGCTCCTGAAGTTCGCAGAGAACGAGCTTCTTCGGTCACAGGACCGACTGCTACGCTACTTGATCCGACATTGGCGCAGGAGGCGCCACATGTTCGTGTTGCGTGGGACGAACCTAGTTAGTTGTCCTAAGACATATGTGTACTTTTTGATTGGGTCACTGCCTTAGGGTGAGGCTCTGAGATATCCACTCCCTTCCGAGAGAGTGGACTTGGAGAGATTTTGGAGACGTCACTGTGGTGGGGCGCCTCTTACAGAGGGATGCATCAGCATTGCATTAGTGACAGATCTAGCAAAGTGATGTGCTTTGGCGATGATTGTGCGACTGACAGGGTCGGTTGCTCCGCATAGGGAATCAGGCCAGCAAGTTGAAGAACTGTGTCGGTTGAGGTCCGGGAATTTTTACGACTTTTCCTATTTCTGCTTTGACAGGATGGTGGCATAGCTCAGCAAGGTCCATCGTGGATCTAAGTTGTTTGCGTATGCCAGTATCTTGTGCAGCATTATGTATGAGTGGGTAGTGCTACTGAGGCCAGTGGTGGCGGTGCCTCCTGGGGGGCCACGGGAGCCTCGTATGAGGAGATGGGCTCCGGTGATGTCGCGAGGCGGTGGTGGCATGGTGGGGCGTTATTGGAACGCCATGATAGAGGCCTAGTTTAAGGCCAACCCGTAGATGTTCCTACCATACCCATATGCGGGGATGGAATTCCGGAGGGATCCAGACATGGGTCTCCCTTTTGGTTACACTTGGGGGCCCATAGGTATGTTGTGAATGTTTTCTGCATTTATTTGAGTATACATGTACTTATATGTTTTGCTAGTGACACTGACATCATTTTGGTTACTCTTGCAGATGTTGGCAAGGTGGGTCACCCATGGCTCGGTTGGTTGGCCACAATCCTCTATGGCGACCTAGGGGTGATCAGGGAGGAGGTGATGCTGGGGGACCTGGTGGTGGTGCTGGCCCTTCAGGAGAGGGCAAAGCCGTTGCGGAGGTTTCGGCTGAGCGGGCTCGTGCTGATGCAGCAGTAGCACGTGTGGATACGGTGGAGGCTCGTATCGAGGATTTGACTACTCGAGTGTCAGCTCTTGATGATGCCTGGAGTCAAGTGGATCGCTTGACCCAGGGGGTGCTTGCTCGAGGATTTATGGATGACTTCGAGGAGGTCTGGTTGGAGACCGTGATGGCCCGCGAGAGGGGGCATCATCTCGTTCTACGTCGGGTGGCGATCTCGGTTGCGACAACAGCTCTAGTGGTGGCACTGGGAGAGGTTGTGGGTCTAGGTTCCCCACCTGAGGGGGCATCACCCTAGAGTATGCTTGTACACAAGGAAAGCACCCATTATGAGGATGCTTCCCTTATTTTTGACGACTTTTGTATCTTTTGGCTGGAAATTGGGCCAACGACACTATTTTTTGTACTCAGACATATACATTGTGATATATATATATATATATCAGAGATATTTTTTGCGGCTCTATATGATGTGTCACCTGTTTCAGTTTATATATGATGTTATGTTGATGGATATCTATATTTTTGGTTTTTTTAATGTATGATGGTTTATTCGAGATTCATTCCAGTTTAGGATATTGTTAGTTATGCGATCAACAGTTTGGTTTTGACTCCTTGGTACATGCGTAAATGCGATATAGTCAAATTGTCTGCTTAATCTTTTGGCACGCAAATATTTTCTAAACAGAGGTGTATCTCTGGCCTCAAATGTTTGGTTTAACTACGACACTACTAACTAGGAATCGAGGTAGATATGCATATGGTGTATACCCTGATGGAGGGAATCGCACATAAGTTCGATGACAAAATCATATTCTGCCTAATTCTTTGTTGCTGAACCAATGCACACGCCGTTTGAGCAGAGTGGCAATCGGTCAGGGTGGTAGATGACCCAGATAGCTGCGACTAAACTTTGGGACCATCTTGATGCTCCATCAGCAAATCCAAAATAGGGTTCAGGTTGGTGATCCATGATGGCACTTTGAGCACTTTTAAATAAGTCTTTTGGTCAAAAAATTTCAGTGGTTGGGTTTTGGTGTACTTTCACTCTAGGAAAGGGCCGACTTGGTCTTTATTGGTGAAATTTCTTGGGGTAAAGGCCATTGGCGGGGTTTCTGAGGCATGTCCCATCTGGTTCTGTCAAGATGTATGCCCCCTATCGAAGGAAATGTTTGATTATGTAGGGTCCTTTCCACAAGGTTTCAAGCTTTCCTGGCCCTAGGGCTTCTTTTACGGCATCATAGCGGAGGACTAATTCTCCCTCGGAGAACAAGCGAGGGGTGATGTGGCGGTCGAACGATGCTTTTACCCTTTTCTTGTGGGCCTCATTGTGTTGCAACGGCTGTCGTCGGCTTTCGTCGACAAGTTCTAGTTGTACTAGGTGTTGTTCTAGAGGTTGGGTATCATCGAGGAGTTTGATGGCGGCATGTAAACTTGGGCTCTTGCGGAAATCAATGTAAAAGCGCAAGGTGCCTTGACCTTTTGTGACAGGAATGGGGTGGAAATCCTGGGATATGGGGGCGGCTGCAATCCTATTTACGATATGTGATGATACCCATCATATATGGTGGACTATGTCATCAACGTTCGGTGGGGGGAGAATCTCTGTGACAGGAGTTTGTGGAAGCACAAAGTTAGGTTCCCCGCTAGGATGGTCAATTTCCGATAGGTGGAAATTGTGCCTGCTACAGAGGTGCCTGAATGTTTCCATTAGCGGGCATACCTCTGGTGTGTGATTTTGGCCAGTGTAGATAGTGCATGGTATCACTGTGCCAACAAAGTAGATTGTGTGAGATTATACACTACTCGTTTTTCCTAATGTGGACACTTGGAAAGGGCCTGTCGTAGAAGAGGTTGTCTTATGTTTCAATTTCTGTATTGTTGGCTAGGGTGCATCTACCTCTTTGGGCGAGTGTATACTCAATGCTTCTCTTGCCACTCTTATCTTGGGGAGTAGTACACATTTAATCATATGGTGAAAGTGTGAACAAATCCATCAATAGGTACGCGTGAATTTCTCTTGGTTAGAGAGAAGTTTCTGAGGGAGAGAAGAGACTATACGAAAATTGTTTGCAAGGTGCTTTAGTTCTCTGCACTGGTTGACCCGGTGGTCATTCAGGTCGCATAGCCCGCATGTTATCCTAGGCTTGGCGAGGGTCATGCTTGGTTGGTGTGTTGTCTTAGCTTACCTGTTATGCCACTGCGGGGGTGGGGATGTTGACTTGACGATGTCATTTTTATGCCATTCCTAGAGGTCATCCTGTCTCTTCTTTATGGTATGAATCATGTCGATGGTGGGACAATGTTGTGAGGCATAATTACAGTGCCACTCATAATGATAGCTTTGAAATATTATGTAGAATATCCTTGATATGGGGGTTCCACCATGCTTAGTTTGAGGTTTGGCAGGGAACCATCGTCGTAATGTTGTTAAATCAGGACAAGTGGCGACCGCATGATTGGGTGTTTTGCATAACATCCATGTTGGTCTTCTCTGTGGAGAGCGGTTAGGGGTAACTAGGGGTTCCCTGATTGGTCACTTTTCGAATGACAAGAACATGATGGATCTGCTCATCACATTTTCTTGGGTTCTGGAGCTGTCCATGGACTCCGCATCCATATCATCTTCTTGGGAGAGGCGGACTATGGCGGAGTGTATGCTAGCAAGGGCTAGCCAAAATAGGGGGATATAGTGACAATTCTCCAAAAGGTGATTGTCAGCGCATAACAGACATTTGAATTGCACTGCCCGCAATCCAACGTAGTAAACCCTTTCTATAGGATACCATCTGTGGATGAGTTCCAGGGCTATGCACTCTTCGAAGAAGTGACCACATTCATCGCATAGCATGCAACGTATAATAGGCATGACTGGGGGTCTTTCTTGTGCCCTTCGTTGTTCCTCCTGTAAGTACAGGATGGTACGAGGTTCATTTCCGGATGCCCGGGTGGAGGGATATTCTTGATAGGACCGCTCGATGGCGTGTAGGGCGTCGCTACATCGTGGGATCTCTGGGAAATGGTGGATATAGTGCCCATAGTTTCTGTAGAGAGCACATGCATGATTGGTACGCAGCGCTTTGCCTTTACCTTTGGTGGTAGGTTTTTTTTTACGGGAACGCGGCATCGCGATGTCTGTCTTAGATCCAAGGAGTTGTTTTAATTCATCCAGCTATGGACAGATATGGGTAGGGTGACCTATTACGTCGCATATGGCGCAAACTGGTGATTCCCATTGAATGGCGGGGGTCACCATCCTATTTCCTCTTTTCTTGGTTTTCTTAGTCGTAATCACCAATTTTGCAATGGGAATTTCCTTTGCAGGGGTGGTTTAGACTATTTCTTTGATGAGTGGGGCCTCCTCCGGACTAAGGGACTTCAATCCTGTGGAAGTAACGTGGGTGGCTCTTGTTCCTGCAGGGGGAACAAGGTACCAAACTGGGATTTCAAATGATATATTGGGTAATACCAGTGTTGCAAAAACCTGCTGGGAGACGAAACCAGCTGGGGGGTAGAGGAAAGGGGTTTGGGAGGCAGTGTACGCTAAATAGGTTGTCATGGCCGATGACTTGGTGCCATTACTGCTTGTGTCTATGTCCTGACTAGCTTCGGTGCTTGATGTTGACATCATGCACACCAGAGCCCCTGTGACATCGGGTGATGACTCATGGATTATGGGAGGATCTTCTAGGAATGACCCTAGAACGGACGACAGTTTGAATTGGCTAAGGAAATATTCTTGGTACCGTGAAAACGCATCCGAGGATGTATCTACATAGGGTAGGATTACATCAAATTTTTTAGGGGTCGCTTCTCACTGTGCGTCAGCTGATCTACGGTAATGATGCGGTCCTCATGGGGGAACATCATGATGTGAAAGACAGAGGAGGCTATGGCAGACATGGCATACATATAACTCCGCCCAAGGATTATATTGTAGTCCAGGTGAGCGTCCAAGACTTCAATGTCTATGTGGACTGTCTTTCCAGCTAAGCAGACTAGGATGTTTTGGTAGAGAGTGATGGGGGTTGATGGACGACTGTCATATGCTCGAAGCGTGATGACTGAGGGTTTTAGTTCAGGAGAACCTAACTTCTACCAAACATTTTTGGACATGATGCACATGGATGCACCCTCGTCTATGACACATCGGTGAATAGCGATATTCTGCACCGACACTGGTATCTGGAAAGTGACCATGGAAGGAAACCTAGTGGTGGCTTTGTCTAAGTCAAAGCCATTAGTCATGTATCGGCAGGGTCGATAGTGCTTAACGCAGAAAGTATGGTTTTCTGTTGTTTTGGGCATGACTGCAATACTTCAAAAGCTGACATAACAACGGGAGATTGTGCTAAACCATCCATGATACTATAATTATGGGTCGCTTTGGATTAGTTTCATGCTCGCCTATTAGGTCCCTTCACCATATTTGGCAATGGTTCTATAAGCATCTTTGAAATGGTCAAAGGTGCAGTTGGTGCACTGGTACTTTCCCCTGACGTATTGGTGTCTGGTGGGGTGTCGTAATTGCGATTCCGTCTTTGGAAAAACATATCTTCACCAGTCATGTAGATTTCATGGCTGCTTTTCCCGGATTCGTATGTATTTTGCTGTTGAGTTCTTACCGTCCCTTGATGGGGGAAAATTTCTTGCATCACAGTTGGTTGCTGGGAAAATCATCCTTGTCCTCGGTTAATCTATAGCTTCTTCAGCTCAGGGAGATCGGGAAAGTGGTGAGTATAGTGACCGTACTCATCACATATCGAACAAGAATGGTTTGTTCGAAGAGGTGGCCTTTTGCTCTATCGTTGGGCATTGCTTGGCTCCTAGCTCTGATTCCAGTTGGAGTTGCCTCTAGCCTGGGATCGCGGTGGGCACTGTTGGTTGTTGCCCCCCAGTCCAGGGTTCCCCTTTGGCTTGTTTTTGGTTTTTTTGTTCACCACATTAAGAGGGTAGTTCTCCTGGTTGTATTGGTGTGTTTGGTTTTGGGATGGCTGCACAAAGTTCATTTGTGCATTGTTCTGCATAGGTGGGTAATGTGCTGGGGACTGAGCATAACACAGTCCCTAGTTTGCACCTGGATGTTGGAGGGGATCTCTTCCGTCAATGTTTATTTTTGCGTACTGATTCCCCTGAGCCGGAGGATAAGGTCCTCCCTGGTGATACGCTAGTGCCCTATTGCTCCTCCCTGGTAGAAATGTATGTGTAACCGGGGTTTTGACTGTTGCTACCTAGGTAATCTTAGGTTAATGACCTAATTAGTCTGTCTGTATCCTGACTACGTATTAATCAGCTCAAGCTGCTAGGCTTTGCTGATAGCGTCCTCTTCGGATATGGGCTTCTATTGCGCCACATCCTTTGAAATCTCTATCGTAAGAGTTTTAAAGAACAAATCTAAGAGAACCCGATCATCGAGTTTAGCTTTCATAAACTGCGATGCCGCCTCCATTCATGGAGATGGTCCGAAATATGGACAGTGGGGGTCTGTCTAAACTACGTCAGTAATTCCATTATGG
Organism: Pinus albicaulis; assembly: GCA_034641835.2. NCBI lineage: Eukaryota > Viridiplantae > Streptophyta > Pinopsida > Pinales > Pinaceae > Pinus > Pinus albicaulis. The sequence continues at coordinate 128,167 of JAXQQM020088147.1, forward strand.
AATCATGGTGAATGGGTAACTCAAAATATGTTAGGAACGTAGTAGCGAGGGCGCTGAAGGTTCCATGTGAAGCAGAGGGTTCCTCCATGTACCACTTCGTGGCTACTCCTGTAAGAGTGCATTGAAATAATCTCAATCGAATAGTGTCGTCAATGATACTGTTCGATGAGCACCATAGGTGAAAGGTCATGACATGATTACTTGGGTCTTCCGCTTGCTTGCCTTCGAATTTTGCAATATCTGAAGGGAGATTCATGGGCATGGGAGGCCATGTAGGATTGTGTGCGGTGGGGTCATTCGTCAGCTTGGTTAAATCAGGTAGAGTCAACGAAGATAAGAAAGGTGACTGGGAGGTTGAAGTCATTGCACTGTGCGAAAACACAAAGTTCTAGCTAGGAAGAGGGTTGGTCTGCGACGTACCCTACTGTGTATTCGAATGGCTTCCTAGATGGGACATGTTACTCATCAGTAATTTTTAATATCTGTAGATGACTAAATATTAGTCATAGATTTCTAAAAACAAGATTCCTAGATATTGTGAGTTTTAGAAATCTCACTGCCTTCATTATCCTTGTCACAAATTTTTCATTATTCTACTATTTTAGCATTCCATGGTTAACCTGCCATTCCTAAAGGGCCCCTCATGGGCTTATGCCACTCATCTATATCCTATTTTCCCACCTATAACCCCAGAACTTTGTTTTTTCCTTTGCCTCACTCCTTCACTTTTCATCTAAGGTTACCAATCAACCTATTCATCCCCATGTTCATCAGGTTCCTCAAACCTTGATGATCTCAAAAATATCTCTGTAGGCTCTTTTAGATCAATCAAGTACATCAATTTATATATATGCAGATACATCAATTGGTAAAAAAGTCTGTTTTTACAATATTAAGATCTCAAGCCCAATTTTAGTCAAAGACCAAGTTAAAACCCTCCCATAAGATCATTAGGGTTTTCATTGATGTTTGAAGCTCTGATTTTCCTATGATAGAGGTTGTTCCAAATGTAAAAGAAGAGCAACACATGATTTCCCAAGAAAGAGAAGAAGATCTCCAAAGAGGGCTACTTTGTCAATTTCAAGTTTTGCAAAACGTAAATGTTCTTGGAATTTCTGTAGGAATGTCAAAAGGTAAATCAACAAAGGAAATTGATAAATTAACTAATGAGTCCCTAAAGGAAGACAGGAAGCACTGGGTCTTAAGGAGAAATCAAGGTTCCTAAGCCTGATTGGATCAACAATATGCCAATCTGAGATCCAATGCAGCAAATCATCTGAAGGAGGGTCAAGCTCTCATTTCAGTCATTTACACTCAATGGTCAAAAGATATAAAAACATGGTATGAGTTCCAAGGTAAGAACAAATAGGTTTTGAAGATACTGCCATTGTGTAAGCTTCTAAATTTGTCAAAAATAAAGTTAGCAGGCTTCAAAGATAAAAGAGAGAGCCATTTCAGGGTTTTATAACACTTGTTAAGTGAAAATGTTGAACGACATAAAAAAGCCAAAGCAGAGTCAATCATGTGACTCAAACAAAATATGTAGAGAAAGGAGGTAAGGAGTATCGGTAAGCAAAGTTTTAAATTATAAATTTAGGCACCTGCACATCAGAAGTGGCCTAGGGAGGTGAAAGACATTGTTTAAAACCCATGGTATTGGCAAAAGAGTGTTTTGAAGGTTTCCCCCCTGTGTTTCAGTCTCAAAGGTGCCAAAAGCAAACACATAAAGCCCCCAGCATTACACAGGGGTCAAAATTCACCAAATGGAGCAAATTTTCTTACAAACAGTGAAAGGATTTCTGTGAAGATCAAAGAGTTAAACTGAGTTTTATAGTAGAGGTTTCACATCAAATTGGAGAGGCCGTTGTATGGCCAAATTCACCAAAGTATAGGAATGAGCTCTTCAAGCCTCAAGGAACCAAAAGAAATTCTAAATTCATCATCTAATCACCTGCAGAAGCAAACAATGTAAAAAATCAGTAAGAAGAGGCAAATGGTTGAGTTGAAATGAACAAATGAAGCAGCAAAAGACCAAATTCATCCTTTGAAGTCACTTGCAAACCAAAATGATAAAGATTTGTTAAGAAAAGCAATAGAAAGGAAAAAATCTATGTTTTAAGTCACTTGCAGCAAAAAGGTCAAATAAAATATCAGTAAAAGTGACAAAGGAAGAAACATTAGAAAGTGGTTTTGCTGGGATTAAATTTAAAATTCCAAAAGCATATTTAGGGTCATTTTGTTTTTCACTCAACTCATTATTCACTTGCAAGGATAAAAAAAAGTCGAGGAGTGAAACTGTGAGTGTTTTTTAGTCAAAACGGGCAAGTTACCCTATGTTGCGCGCTTGGAGTTGTGTGCTGCGCTCTTGGAGGTTTTTTCTGTGAAAAACATCTCTACGCTGCGAGCTTGTAAGTGTGCACTGCACGTTTACCCATGCAGGCCCAACACCCATTCAAACTCTACGTGCAACCTTCACCTGACAGGTCCGTGCAGACCCAGCACCCGTTCAAATTCCATGTGCAACCTTTCCCCGCAGTGCTGCGCGTTCACCCGGCAGGAAGGGTTTTGGTGCTGAACGTTCAAAAAGAGACCCGACAAGCCCGACAATGCTACACGTTCACAAAGGCTTGGCACCATTTTCCCGAACCGACTCGCATTCAGGCACTTCCCTCTTGGGGAAAATCACGATAGACACAACCCGACCACGTTCACGTTGCGCGTTCACCACCCGACATGCCCGACTAGCCTGGTGCTGTGATTTCAATGCTACACCCTCGGCTGACCCGACGAAGCGTTCAACCACCCAACAACACGTTCAGGTGTTGCGGGTTTGGCCAAGAGGACCTCTGCACCAATTCAAAACCTCAATCTACTCAAGGCCTCCTCAAATTCAACTCTAAGGGGTTTCTGAACACCTCCGAGGGGTAAGTACAAAACACAACCTCCTCTTCAAGGTTCTTGTCATTTGGTTAAAGGAATAAACCCTAAGAAGATGAACTAAATGTCATTAAAACCTCCCTCATATGCAAACCAAAAAAGAACAGTTAAGGTAGAGTGGTCATTAAGTTTGTCTCCCTTTACCTCTCACTCACAATCATACACCCTACCCTCACTCATTTACTCCTCCACTTGCAAAAAACTGCCTTTCTCATCACCATCTCATTTACCCTCTTCATATAATTTCACAAGTAGAGTTAGGGTTTTTGTTTTCAAGGCAATAGTGAAATCAAGATGTTAAGGGAAGGTAATAGTGACAGTGGTGAGGGAGGCCAAGGGCCTAGAATACATCAACGCAGAGGTGGAAGAATAAATAGGTTTCATGTTTGTAGAACGTGGGGTGTTTTAACTTTTGTGAAAGAGTACAATAGGTACAAATTCATCCTAAGATGACCAGGCTTTTTATCCTTAACCTTCATGATGATCAAGTAAATTTAGCAGGGGTAAAATTTGAGCTATCTTCAAATACCATTTCTATGGCCACTAGGATACCTAGTGTGGGAGAATGGTGGTTCAAGCAGGCTAATTTGGACCTAAGCCACTATGAACCTTTCCTAAAACCTAGATACAAAGATGAGTGCAAATCCATTTTTCCCTTTTCACATTTTCTGGAGAGATATGCGCCCTCGATGAGAGTCATCATGAAATATTTTACATGTGAGGGGAGGTTTTCTAGGCATTATTCATACCACATAAGATTGCTCATGCACTTCACTAGGGTAAAGATGCTACATTTTCCCTATTATTTCTATAGGAGTATTGATAAGATGTCTTATATTGTGCAAAAGAGACACCCTTCACAAAACATGCAAAGCCTCTTTCACCATTCTCTCATCAATATGGTTATGGTGCATCAATTAGAGAAAAATGGTATTCCATGGGAGGTGTTCATCACCCATGAAGTGTTCACAAACCCACAACCCCATCCAAAGCCAAATGTGCCCTCGTCATCCCATCCTCCTTCCTCACCTTCTCCTAATGCATCAGACAATGAGGGAAGTGAATATGAACCATCAAATGAGAATGAAGGAGAGGGCAGTGATAAATCAAGCAATGATGAAGAAGAGGATAGTAAAGAGGAAGAGGATGAAGAGGCAGAGGTCAACAATGAAGCAGAAGACATGGAGGTAGATGGAAATGAAGATGAGGCAAGTGATGAAGAAAGCAACCAAGAAAATGATGATGATGTTGAAAACAACCCACAAGTCAATGAGAAAAATGAAAATGCAGAAATCAATGAAGAGGCAAACAGTGATGAAGAAACTAACGATGACACCTCTAACAGTGAGAAAAAAAATGATGATAAGGGTTGTGATGAATTTGGAAACAAAGAAGACATTGATGAAGCACAAAACATGGTAATTGATAGCAATAATGATGTTAATACTAGCAGTGACACCAAGGACCAAAATTTCAGCAAAGATGATGATAACAGTGAGGAGAAAAAAGAGGCTGATAATAGCAGTGAAGATCACAGCAATGATGCAAGCAGCAGTAATGAGGGAGCCAGTGATAGTCATGATGGCCAAGAAGGCAGTAAAAACAATGAGCCTGATAGTGGTGATGATGATATTGCAGAGAGCAGTGCCAAAGACAGTGAGGCTCCTAGCAGTATTGAAGGAAATGAAGAAAACAATGCAGTAACCAATGATGACGCCTCTAACAGTGAAAACACAAATGGAGAAATAATTCAAGAATATAGTGAAGCTGATATCAGTAAAGGAGAAAGGGATGATGATACGAATGAAGATCACAACATTGATGTCAGCATGGAAGAAAAAGAAAGTGAGGCTGATGAAAGCAGTCAAGAACACAGTGCATAAATCAATAAGGAAGAGAACAACAGTTATTAGGTCAACCATGGTGAGGGCATTCAGATGAAAAATATTGAACCTTTACCTCTCACATACCAAAGAGGAAAGAGGCATGTGTTTGTTGCCTCTAAAGGGAAAGGGACCATGTCATCCACCTCAGCTAAGAAGCTTGACAAAGGCAAACAAAAGATCAAATAAGAAGAAGAAAAAGATCAGAATGAGGTTGAGAAATATTCTAAACTCATTCATATTGATAGTGATGAGGAAAATGAGGCAAGGATCTCAAGCTTGCTCCTCCAGAACAAAAATTCCCAAATTGAAGACCTCCAAGCAAATCTAGATAGGGCCAATTATGTGAATAGTGTCATTGAGATGGAGAACAAACAGCTAGGGGCACAAAATGCCATTTATGAGGCTAGAGCAATCAGAGCCTAGAAAGAAGCTCAAAGAGCATAGGTAAAGCTAAAGGAATTCATGGGCACCTATGAGGAAAGTGAAGATGAATAGGGATAGTCCAAAAGAAGACCAAGAACCATAGGTTTAAAGAAGGCCTTGGCAAGACAAAGAGAGAAAGAGTCAACCTTGGCAGAGCAGCTCCCTCTAAGTGAACTGCTTGCCACGGAGATAGAATATGATTGGGAGCCTTCGCTAGAAAGAGCAAACACACACTTGGAGGCCAAATTGGAGAAGGAAAATAGGGACCTTGACCTCCAAAATGAGATGACCAAACACTTTGCCTTGAGAAATGAAATTGCAAGGGCCAAGCTCAAAGGAGCCCTTGCCAAAATTCAAGCACTCAAAGAGGAAAAGGGCCAATAAAACCTTAACATCCAAGTTTATGCTTCCCTACAGGCATCCAAAACCCCATGAGGAAGGTAATTGCAAATTTTGGGAAATTTTGGGAAATTTTTGGTTTTTGCTGATTTGGAGGGCCAAGGGCGCAGCACCCTTGGCGCTGCGATTTTTCTCAAGGCATCCTCAGGAGGTAAATTTTACATTTTTTTAATCCTTATCTCAATTACAACATTCTCACCAAATTTCGGGTCATTTGGAGTTAATTTGGTGCTCCAAAAGGGTCAAAAACACCCAAAATTTCACCTTTCTACCTAGTTTTCAGGGCTGGCACTGTGCCTTTACCAGTCTTTAGAGTTTTCATTTCTGAACAAGTTAAAGGGGCCCAAAGATAAAAATAAGGGAAGTTCTGGAAAGTAGACTCAACAATTTCCAACAAGCCATCACGAAGCCCATTCCGACATCGGGAAGGCCTTCAAAACTTGGCTGCAAGGTAACCCAGTTTTCCTATGCATGTGCTACGCCCTTGGCCAGGAAATACATCCTTAAATCTCAGTGCTACGTCCTGATAGTAAAATATTCAAAACATTACACTAGGAAACATTTTGGAGACTTTGGGGAGCCTAAATGTCAATTTTTTTTGCCAAAAATGCTTAAGAAGATACTTTTCATCAGATATTTTGTGCCTTGGGCCTTGCGAGGTCTCAAAGGACAAAAGTGACATTTATGATTAACTAATGGGCTTCTAGAGACCTAATTAGGTTTTTTGTCCATCGTGCTTGTTAAATACATCATTGAGGCCTCTTTGTAGTTGGTTTTTTATTAGACATTTTATTGAGAGTAATACATGGACTTGGAGATTAAAGACGATTTGGCTCTGATTTTGCGAATGGCTTGGATTGTTTGACATTGGAGAAGGATTTCTTGCAGGATCCTTGAGCATTTTCAAATAGTGATGTGTTCCTATTTAGCTCATGTTTTCTTGTATTATCATTTTGTTCATCCTTCTATTGTAGTAGGACAAAAGTTTTAGACTAAGAAATGTTGTTTAGAAGCACCTTAATTATGTTTATCCTTCAGTGCTTCTATGTTTTCTTCTGCTAGGTCAGTTTAGAGAATTCTTAGTTTCTCTCTAGGCCCACTTATGGTTGTTTATCTTATAAATGATTCAATACAGTAGATATCAAAGATGTTTTATGGTTAGCCCTGCTTGTTTGATGTTACTTAAAAAAATTTCTTAAGATCTTTCTTTGAAGTATCATTGATTAGTTTTAGCCAAAGAGGTTTATGTTTTGATCATGCCCTTTGTCCATTTTTAAAAGGTTGCTTTGGAGGTATTTATGACTATTATCAATGATGTCTAGGAGTTCCCTCTTCTTTGATCTATGTTGTATGTCTATCTTGAATGTTTTCTAATCTTGAAGGTGAAATTACTAGAAGTTATAAAAGTTTCTTGACTTCTATAGTTCACTGGATTGTTCATCTTAAATGTTTATTTGCTTGATTTTAATCAAAGAGTTATCGGTTTGCCCTGTCTTATGATTACTTCTTTATGTTGATTAGTGTTAAAGACCCTTCTTTTTTAAAGATATTTGTTCAATGATTCTTAACTGCCCTTTTGCACCTACTATGTTCACAAATTTGATGTTCGTTCCATCTCACATAAACGTTGAAGATCCATTTGACCATGTTAGATTTGCCCTGTGATGCACCCTAATTCATTGTTGAACTTTACATAACCTTTTGTAGACTCCATAGCCCAATGACTTGAAAATATCTCACTCCATCTATTCTACTTGATCCTGTACCCAACCCAAACAAACAAACAAACCCTAAACTTAACAACTAGCCTAAAACCAAACCCTAAAAGTAAACAATTTCACATCCTTTGCACAAAATAGAGAGAGCCCTCTCTGACTCCGGGAAGGCTAAGTCCTAGGACTCGAAAGACTGGTTTGATGTTACCCCTATTCAATTTTTCTCACCAATCTAACAAACTACGTTGACCTAACATAATGGTGATCACGGTGGGACCTTCCGAGTAAGTAACAAGCTTATACATCCTTAGAAAATTCAGAAGCCCTTGTCAAAAAATATCTCCTGATTTATCGCCACCTCATCGCCTAACATAATGGCGATCATGGTGGGAGCTCCTAAGTTAGTGACAATCTAAGTATTCCTTAGGAATTCAGAAACCCTTACCAAATCATAGAAAACTCAAGTGTTAGCCAAAAGTATAATATAATTGTTTCACCATCCTAGAAAAATGATGACTCAACTGGAGGACACCTACAGAAACCTTAGGGATACATAAAGGAACTCAGAAAACCCTAAAAAATCCCTAGATTGGTTTTTTATAAGTTGTTGGTGGTGGACCACAAATACTTATCTTCAAAACAGTAAAAAAAATTCACTTGGCGATTCCACTAGCCTCCAGTAGGCCTACTAACTTCGCTAGTTCTCATAGACTTCCCTAGGATTGTGTCAAATCAGCCCTAAGCAGTTTAGAGGCCTAGTCACACACGGTGTGAGTTTAGCAAACATTAAGAGAGGTCTGCCTTCCGAAAACAGTCATAAAATTTCAGCCTCTCTGCATTATTGAGTTTAAAATCTGACTTCACAAAGGATCAGTACCAGATCTCACCCGGATCCAAACCCGCCTACCATAGTTGATGACCCATAAAATATTTTGTGGAAAATTTCTAGAACTAAAGATTCAACTACTGATAGAACCATTTATAGAGCAAGTCCTGTCCCTAAACATCTCACATCCTTGCAAAATCCCCAATTTGACTTGCACCACACAAGAAACCCTTTCCGAACTAAGTCACAAAGTGGGATTGTCGAGACTGACCTTGAGCCCATAGATTTGTAGCAGAGTCCTAACAGAGAAGCCTCTCCTTCCACTCCTCTTGATTTTCAGCTTCTCCATCACTTTGACTCTTTTCTTTCCAAGTCTTCTCAACATCAGTTTGCTGGCCCTAGTACATCTACCACCCCCATTCACACATCCACTGTGCCAACCACTCCACCTCCTCTCACAAACCCCCCCTCTCACAAACCCTCCTTGGATTCCATTAGCTCCCATCATGGCGGCATGGTACGCCCCTCTAGTACTACCACAACCTCTGATACCTTTGCCAAATGACTACCAATCCAAAATCCCTCACTTCACTGGAGCTGACTCTACAACTTCCCAACAACATGTAGAGAGAATAAATGGTGCTTTTGACTACATGGAATTAGAAGAGGAAACCATAAAAATGGGGATGTTTGCCCAGAGTCTAAGAGGATAAGCTAAGAAATGGTTTAAAAACTTAACTCCTGACAGCATACATAATCTCCCTTCCCTTTACCATACATTCATAAACAAATGGGAGATTAAGGAAAACCCTCTCCAAATTCTCTTTTTGAGTTTTCGCTGGAGTAATGGGAAAACAAATTTTGGGTCCGGGGATAAGGTCAGACCTTTGCAGAGTTCAAGCTGGGGCGAGGTAGGTGATGATCTTGATGCTTTAAATTGGATATATGGATATATTAGACCGACGAGGAGCTGAAGAGGGCAAAGAAGAACTTGGATCCTCTCCAAACAGCTGAAAACATATAGAACTAACTGAATTCAAAGGCCAAGCACTGTAAACAATGGATTCAACCTTATTCACTCATTCAATTTAGTTCAGAAGCATAATGAAAGGACGGCATACATTAACATGAAGAAACTTACAGTAAAAAAAGAAGAAACATCATCAAGAACAGAACACCACAAGGATCCCAACAAGTGCCGCAAAACCCCGATCTTTCCTTAGCCAAAATATGAAAAATATGTACAATGATATCAAAAGTATCCCAAGAGTCCAACCTCTCCAACCTCTGAAAATGATTGAGAAATTACAATATATAGATCACTCTAACACCTTTCCCCACCTCTAGGGGTCGAATTCCCTCTTCAGGGATTAGTTTCAACCAATTCTAATCATGGAACTACAATCTAGGCAACTAACAACTTGCCTCTAAAAGAGTGGAAACTGATCCATTACATGATTTTTTACTCATTTGAGAGTGAATCTTCTAGAAGAGATAAAAACAAGCCAAAGTTACATATCAAACATGAATTTACATCATAAAAACCCAAAAAATTCTATCCATAAGCAAAACTGGTCCATAATAGGCGAAATACTGAGCTGGCAGCTGAAAATTCAGAAAAATTTCTAGGTGGGTCGCTCCTGAACTGCGTGGGTCGCTCATGTTCCAGGCTGATTTTGAGGTAGCTCCCGACATCCAAATTGAGCTCATGATAGCTCGTTGGAAAGCCCTGGATGTCTACTTTCCAACCCAAGTGGAATTTATGAATTTGGAGTTGATTTGACCTTCCAAAACCTCATTCTCCCAGAGGTACTTCCTGCTGGTGCAAAAGGTGGCAGCAAGGTGGTTTTCATGGTGTTTTTGAGCTGTTTGACCATCCAGATTTTGTTGAAATGCTAAGTTGACTTCAGAGGATGCATAATTAACCATGAAAAATCCAAAAATGTAAAAATCTCCTCCAGCAAGTGTCTCAAAAAAAAAGCGAGCGCATGAGCGCGCGACCCACGTAGCTGCAAAACCTGTTTTTTAGACCAAAAATTTGAAAATGACAAAATTTTCTCCGAATTTGCCCAAATTCGGAGCGGAGGTCCTCCATCATGTGTCCTGCCCAGTCAATGAAGCCTCGGCCAAAATCCGAAGTGGATTAGGCCTTTTCCGCCGTCGAAGTGCTTTGCGCAACCTCCTCTTCATGATCTTCATCCTCGCCTTGCAAACATGCATGCGAGCCTAGTAATGTCCTTTCATGTGGCGAAGCATGTATTTGTCTCGATTGGCCTTCGCCAACAACTTCTCCAGATGTATATTTACCCGCGTGAGTACAGTATCTCTGTCAGCTGGTGTCATGTCACCGGGTCTTTTTCAATTCCACTGTCTGTCCTCACGGATTTGGCGCACCTCATAAAATGTGAGCTCATCCTCGAGCTGTTTGTTGCGCTGCTCCAAATAGTTAATCACCCACTGAGCCTTCTGCAATTGGTCTTTCAGCTGGTCATTCTCGGCCCTTTGCTCCTGGATGACTTCTCTCAGCTTCGAGCTAGGAGAACCCGTATCAACATCAATGACTGTCATATCGGTGTCCCGGCCTCCTGATGGGCCCTCATCATGCATGGGCCTCTTGCCCCTGTCTTGTACCTGTACCTGCACTGGAGAAGAAAACAAGACCCTTTCCACATCACGTGGAGATAATACTCGCCGTGTCGATGAAGTCGGCAGGACCCCTTCCACCTCACGTGGAGATAGTACCCGCCGTGTCGCTGCAAATAAGGCCCTATGGCCTCGCTGATATGTCTGAACCAAAGGAGTGATAATATGCTCAACCTCAAGCATGTCCGGCTGGTGTGAGGGCTCTCCTGCATCATGAACCGCCTCGGGAGGCTGCTGTGGCACTCTGAAAAAGTCTCTAGAAATGAAATCTTCCCAAGTGATGCCCTGCTCTGCCAACTGATGTGACACCAAGATTTTGGTCAAAGCGAAATGATATATACTCCTGTACTGCTGCACTGGGCTCGTCTTCTTCTGCACAAATGTCACCATCCTCTCTATGTTGCGGTGTATGAAATACGGAATATTCATCATACGCACCCTTGTGAAGTGCATCAGCAAACGAACATGGTATGAGAAAAGACGAGCATACCTGCCCTCACAACTAAAATACTGAATAATGAGCCTCATGAGTGGTGCATACTCATCTCTTAAGAATCTGAATGGAAAAACTCTGCTCAAGTAAGCCCTATATCCAGTTTTAACGTATGGCTCATAATGAAATTTCTCTAACTGCTTACCCTTGCTCCATTCCTCGCCTATGTTCGGTATACCAGTGGCTTGAGCAATAGTCAAAGGGGATACAATGAAATCAACCCCAGCAAGGCTTACCCAATCACCCCGTAAATGAAGAACGAACAGACGTGCTAATTCACGATGAGGCCGGGTTTGTGCAACCATCTCACAAAATCTGAAACATGACAAGAATCGAAAACAATCCATAGCTAATGGACATGCCTGCAACCGAGCCAAAGAAGTAGGCTCCTCTCTGCGATGATCACCGCTTCTATGTTCTCTGCGGGACCCCCGTGGCACATTACCTTCAGTCACCGAATCACTGCCTGACCCTGGCTCATATTCTGACTCTGTCTCCGACATGGCTCTGACCAAGCTTTTGGCAATGTGTATACTGATATGAAAGTAGTGAAAACAAAGTTAGGATGTATGTTTCAACACCCAACCAATATTCCCACCGTCAAAACACCATCAAGGAATCAAATCATGGATAAAATCTCTGTTTTAGATGGATTGGAAAAAGGCACAATCTCTGTTTTTCAATGCAAGTGAATTTGGATCAAAGGGAGCGGGCAACTTTCAAAATTTTGAACAAATCTTATCAAAGGAGAGCATGGCATCAATAGAATGTGTTTGTCTATGAGTAATGACCACAAAGGTCTCAATGGGCAATTTGAAACAAAGTCATGAAAATGTTTTTACATTGGGCAGTGAGACTCATTACAACCACAGTCACCATGGAACAAAGGGTTTTAACATGGTATAATAATAGTAATGGTCGCAATGGCATAATGGGCATGGGAGCAATATGGTTTTGATATTATATGCAAAGCTGGATGTATTACTGCCATAAGATAGCAAAAAAACTCATTCAACCATTCATTTTCATTTTAAAACCCTGAAAACAAGAATGCTATGACTGTGGGGTTTTAAATCCTCCGTTTGAACATTTGAAACCACCAATGATGCCACCAATGCATTCAAAAACATCAAGCAATTGATAGAAACCTGTTTGAAGGCCAGTTGCATCGATTCCAAGCAAGGCTGGGCACTCAGAATGAATTTCGAAACCCTGTGTCTGCGTGGGTCGCTCACCCTCTGCGTGGGTCGCTCGGCCCAGGTGGGTCGCGCCCCTTGTAATTTCACACTGCTGAACTGGTCTGCGTGGGTCGCTCTGCCCAAGTGGGTCGCTCGAGGCCCAGGTGGGTCGTGCGAGCCCCTCAACACTGTCCACGCAATTCAAAACTTGAAATCGGCCCTCCAAACTTCAAAACATGATTTGGGTGCTGTGGTTTGGTTCAAATGAAACTTGTTTGGCTTTTATACATGTTACAAATATCTTCACAATCAGATTTTATTTCAAATCTAATTTCAAACCCATATTACAAATGTTTTTGTAATTTCACTTTTGGCTTTTCAAATACAATCTTCTTTTGGCTTTTTGAGGTCGATACTAATGATTTTGTTGTCTTCTTGCAGGGATATGGCTATCTCGGCTAAGGAAGAGACCAGGGGTCTGCTTTTGACAATGTCTTCATGGCGGAACAATTACAATTTATTACAAAATGATAATGACAAATTTCTAGTTCCAAAACAGAGTTTTGGACTAGAAATATTTTTTTTTTAAAATGCTGATGATAATAAAATAAAAATCACAAATGCAGGACTTTCCTCACCTTGCAGGCTTTATGACTAGTATATAAATGACTCAAAAACCCTAGACACCAAGACCTAGGACACTTATTGACATTTTTAATGACCATATATGTAATGACAATGACTATGAATGATTTTTTGAGAAAATTTTTAAAATAGCACTGCAGGTGTAAATATGAGGAAACATAAGATGACAGACCCCTTCGTCAGTGCATGGCATGCTCCTAGTGAAATGCAACGAAGTGGAACAAGCGAGACACCTAATAATGAATATGCAAAAGACGAAATGATCACTGACGGACGGCTGCAAGGGCCGACTCTAACATTGGCTCCAATGGGGATGGTGGCTCCATGGAGATGCCAAGAACGGCAGATCTCTGGGGGAGTCAGACAGTGCCTCTCATCCATTGGGCAATGGAATCGTTATTTCAACTGACAAAACAAACTTTGAACAATTTTATTGACTGCAGATTTGACTAACGATAGACTGCAATTTGACCAAAACTCACTAGACTCAAACTGACATGACCTTAAACAAGAAGACTGATAAAACTTAACTTTACAATCTCAACCAACCAACCTCTATTTCCAGAATTATAGCCTTCGCTCCGGGCCCCAGACTGAAAATGAGAGATCAGTGCACACTTGCAATGAAACAAAAGTAAAATGATATATACAATGACAATGAGATCAACAGCAAGTACTCAGAAATAATAGCGCTTCAGCAACCGACCATTGATCGGTCCACCAGGACAATCATCTCCATTCATTTCTTTGAGAAGAAATGCATTCTGCCCCCGATACGCTGCAATCTTAAAAGGTCCCTTCCACAAATTCTCAAATTTGCCGTGCTTTCCCTTATCTTCATTCCGAGCATCCCATTTCAAAACTACTTCATCCAACTGAAACTTATCTGCTTTTGCTTTTCTGTCGTAGATCTTCTTTATGCGCTCCTGCAACTTGAAAGTATTTTGAAATACCTCCTCTCGTGTCTGCTGTAAATGAATCATCTCATTAATCCTCCGCTGCATAGGATCCTCTTCACTTCCAGCCTCCTGAAGCAATCTGACCACCGGGACAGCAAGTGAAGTAGGAAAAACCGTATCCATCCCATACACCAACTCGAAAGGAGACATACCAATAGACCTTTTCTGACTTACCCTATCAGCCCATAATGCATTTACCAACTTTTTGTGCCAAGCCTTCTTGTTGATTTCCAGCAATTTCTTAATGATATTCACCAAGGATTTATTTGAAGATTCCGCCAAGCCATTCCCTTGCGGATGGTAGGCGGTCGAATGTCCCAAGGTAATATTGTACTTAAAGCAAAAATCAACCATCCTCTTAGACTTAAAGGCTGCTGCATTATCTGTGATTATTTTACTAGGACACCCAAAGCGTGACATAATATTGTTTTCAAGGAAAGAAATAATTACCGCATCAGTGGCCTGTCGAGTGGGAATCGCCTCAATCCACTTCGTGAAGTAGTCTGTAGCTGTCAAGATCCATCTATGTTGTCCGGAAGATGCTGGGTGGATTTCCCCGATAAAATCCAATCCCCACTGCTGGAATGGTGCACTAACTTCGATTGGTTTTAGAGGCAAAGGCTGTAGTTTCTGCTTCCCTTCGAATATTTGACACTCATGACAATTTTTAACAGCCTTGAACACATCAGAAAACAAAGAAGGCCAATAATATCCCGCCCTTAGAATCTTATTCGCTGTGGTCTTCCAAAACAAATGACCTCCACAGTCACCTTTGTGAAAATCCTCCAAAACTCTTTGAGCTTCCTCTTCTACCAAACAATTCAACAACATACCTCCAGGGTCTTTCCAATACAATGCAAAATTCAAAATGCAGAATTTAGCAGCTCTTAACTTCAATGTTCTACTCTTATTTTTCGGCATCCCAGGCGATGTAGACAAATTCTGAAGCACATATAAAATGTCAGCATACCAAGGAGAAGAAACAAAAATATCGGATACCTGAACTGACGTACTTTCCCCATCTTCATCAGACATGGCAGCAATCAAATTTATGTCTAGAGCATGCAGATTTGTTTCAGCCATGAGCTTGGCGAGTCCTTGCCCTTTGATCAGCTTGGTCGGTTTAATCTCCACATCGTACTCTAACAACGCAGCGATCCACTTACCTCTTCTTCCTTCTGGATCTGCCTGTACCAAAACATCTTTAACTACTGCGTTAGGAACATATGCTGTAATGTGGGAATGCAATATGTACACACGGAAATCCTTCAAAGCCTTTACAAGCGCAAGTGCTTGTTTCTCAATGATATTATACTTCAATGCTCCATCTCTTATGATCCGACTGAAGAAAGCAATGGGCTTCTCAACTCCATCCCTTTTTTGCATCAAAACAGCTGCCAATGTGTGCTCAGAAGCGAAAGAAAATAAAATGAAGTCTTGTGTGTAATCGGGGCTGATTAAAATAGGGGCTGAGGAAAGAGCTATCTTTACCAAATTGAATGACTTTACTGCCTCTTATGTCCATCTTACCTGACTGTCCTTTTTCAGCATGTTCGTGATTTCTCTAAGGTGTTCTGCAAGATTGGGAATGAAACGACGCAGAAAATTCATTTTACCATTAAATGACTGTATCTCTTTCTTGTTCCGGGGCTGTTCAATCTGCTGTATGGATTCAACACGTGCAGGATCAACTCGAATGCCATCTTTCGATATGATGTGGCCAAGGAGCTTTCCTTCATCCATGGCGAAAAGGCTCTTCTTTGGATTCAGCGAAATGCCATATTTTCTGCACTTCTGGAAAACAATTTTCACATGATATAAATGTTCCTCATCAGAATTAGAAAATACAGTTAGATCATCAAGGTAAACAACCAAAAACACATCTTTCTCATTGGCAAAAGCCATGTCCATTGCACGCTGAAAGGTAGCGCCTGCATTCTTTAAACCGAACGGCATCTTTGCGTAATGAAATGTTCCCCAAGGAGTGGTGAACGCAATCTTGTCACGATCATCTTCCTGCACTAAAATCTGATTATAACCTGAGTATCCGTCGAGTAGTGACATCCTTGATGCTCCAACTACTCGCTGCAATATGTGATCCATCTTTGGCAACGGATAATTGTCCTTTAATGATACCTTATTCAGATTTCTGAAGTCAATACATAAACGGATCTCACCTGTCTTCTTTCTCACGGGCACCAAGTTTGATATCCAATCTGAAAATCGAATAGGCACAATGATTCCTGACTTATACAACCTATTTAACTCTTTTTCGATTGATGGTAGCAGCTTTGGATTGATCCTCCTCAACTTTTGACGAAAAGGCTTCTGATTTGGTTTGATGGGAATAGTATGCTGAATGATATTGGTATCATATGTTTTAAGATCTGAATAATCCCACGCAAATACATCAGAAAATGAAGATAACAATTTCACATATTCTGCTCTTACCTTTGGTGACAATGACTTTGACAATTTCACCATCTTGGGATTCTCAGCTGTCCCAATATTTACCTCTTCGACACCCTTCTCTGTTGGCCTCAATGTAGGCTTGCGAGCTACATCGTCTTGATCAAACAACTCTTCCAAAGGAATCAATCCCTTAGGAATGATGTTATCCTTCAGTTGCAGCACATCCATTTGATTTATCTGTATGTCATCAATACCATCATCAAATTCTGTATCTATGGAGGTATCTTTAAACTTACCCTTATTCTTCAGAAATTCACTAATCTCCTCATCATCCTCAAAAACTTGCCAACATCGCTGATTGTCTGGAACGGTGGGCCGGTGTTTCACATGTATCTCAAACTTGTTGCTGGAATTCATTGGAATCTTAAGATTGCTTGCTGCCTTAGCAAGTCCATCACCAACACCATTTTGTATGCGGGGCACACATGTCAAAGTATGATCAGAAAATAACTTCAAAATATCCAAAACTGCATTTCGGTAAGCCCTCATGCGAGGATGCTTAGCCCGAAACTCACCTTTAACTTGCTTTATCACTAATTCTGAATCACCATATACCGCAATCCTTTTCGCATTCAGCTTCTTGAGAATCTTAAGGCCAGCAATAAGAGCCTCGTATTCCGCTTCATTATTAGAACAATCGAATGCAAGCTTGTAAGAACACACTCTCACATTGCTCGGAACTTTATCAGGAGCGGAAAATGGACTACAAATCCACACACCAATCCCAGCACCATCGCTGCCCACTGCACCGTCAAAATCCATGGTCCAAAGACCATCTTCATCATCCTCTAAATGCTGAAACTGTGCCGGCTCTGTTTTTCCTGTTTGCTGCCCATTGTCTTCAGCTGATTGCTCCAAAACAGCTTGTTTTTCTCTTCTTTCTTTTTGCAAAACTTCTCTAAAATTCTCATTTATTTCTGGTATGTCTTTTGCCTGAACTAATTGACTTTCTACATCATTAAAACTATCAGCAAGCAACACAAAAGACTCTAAATCAGTATGTACATAATTCACAGGATGATTGACTGGCTTCTCTTTGCTAGTTATCATGTATTTCATCTTCTGCTCACGATACAACTTTCTCATTTGACCGAAGACTGGAATTGTAGCATAAGAGAAATCTAATTGAAGTGTACCTTTCAACTTTGCCTCCCAAGATCTTGCAAGGAGCATCCCGAAACGTGGAGGAATGTCAGCAACCACCACATCCATCAAAACATTCTTCGCTGGAATTTGATCTAAACTTACCACCAAATCTTTGATGAGTCCTATACACTTTACCCGGCTGGAATCAAATGAATACAAATCATGATACTCTCTTGTAATGTCTAATCCCAACCTTTCCATGATCGCCTTTGGCATCAAATTGTGCGAAGCACCCGAATCGAGCATAGCATTGTGCAATATATATTCATGCAACCTCAAACTGATGTAAAAAGGAGGAACATTACTGTCAGGAGACTCACCATTTAATTCAGGCCCAAAAATCAATTCCGGCTGATCATCCTCAACATTTACTGTGTCAATCATTGGATCAAAGTTCAGAATTTTGGTGACTTGACTACGGTAGCTGCTGTTCTTCATAATCTCCGTCAAAGGAATAGATATTTTTAGTTTGGAAATTTCATTTTCCAAGCTAAATGCCGAAACCTTCTCGACCTCTCTAACTGGAATTTCCTTCTTTTCAGCCTTGTCTTTCACTATGTTTGACTGATTTACCTTCTCAGCTGATGATACTTTACTTGCTGCGGGGTCAATTGTCTCTTTTCCTCTTTTCTGTGGTATCGGTGAATCTGTCTTCGGTGCTGAAGCTTATTTTCTTTTCTAAATGGGATTTATAGGCACATCTCGATTTCTCAATGAATACTGCTTCTGCTGGGCAGTCAATGCATTCAAATATCCTCTTTGGTATTCATCTGACTCTTCTTCTAAATCAGCATCATTTGTTAGGATAAAATCCTCATCTTTCTGAACAACTGAACTTTCACCATATTCTTCATCCTCAGTGATATAAATAGGCAAATCATCGGGAGTGAAGAAATGATTTTGCTCACCTGACACATCATCATCATCATCGGAATCATGACTCACAAAATTTTGCAAAAGAGGGGTCTTAATTTGCTGTTGGGCTGCTGGCTCTTGAGCTCTTTGTTCACGCTGCTTAATTCTGAATTGTGGCTGCTGCTGGCCACGGAAATTTGGATTTCGAAACTGTGTTTCTGATTTGTCGAGATTCATTCTTTTCAAAGCCTTTTCCAACTCACGAGCTAAGTGCTGTTCTGATATAGATGTAGAAGGCTCTTCCTTTATTGTCACTCTTTTCTCCGCTTTCAACCGTGCTCTTTTATCATTCAGATTTGCCTCAACACTAACAGCGACCTTCTGCATATCTTCTAAAGTAGGTGGATCTCTGTCACGAAGGGAATAAGCCATCTCCGGATCAAAGCCATCCGGGAATTTAAGGAGAGCAGACTTTTTAGACGGTCTCAAGTCATCTGGAATAGCATTATACACCGTATTGAATCTAATGATATAATCCTGAACAGACTCACCAGGATTACGTTTGAGGTTTGTATATTCTAAAGTAATCTGCAGCGGATCCTTTTTCATCTCCCATCGGTCTAAAAACTGCCTCTGAAGTTCTGCCAATGTATCGATGCTTCTTTGCGGCAAGGCTCTAAACCATTTCCTTACCTCTCCTCCAAAGGTTTGCACAAAAAGCCTCATAGTCACATTTTCTTCATCAATCTCGAAACGATCAAAGAAATCTGCCATATTGTCTACATGCCGTTGTGCAGGAAGACTCTGTGGAGTGCCATCAAATGTCGGGATCTTACTCTGATAGTCTGCGGGCATATCATTCAACTGCTGGGGTAACACAAGAGGTGCAAAACGAGCAGCCATAGCTCTTGGTGGATTGAAGACAATCTGTTGTCGAGGAGATACAGGAGGAGTAGGAGCAGTAGGTCTACGAGATGTATTCAATGGAAACGGAGAAATTACTATTGATTGTTGATCAGAAAACTCAGGCTGAACCGGAATGGTAGGGATAAAGGGAGGCTCAGTAGGGATCCGTGAACTTGATGCAATTTCAGATGGGTCAAGAACTTGTGAAGCAGATTCAGTAAATTCAAAAGTGTTAGTATCCTCAATAGAACTTTGCAACTGTCTATCCAGGTACTGTGAAACAAATCTATATTGCAAATCTTCAGTAAACAATGGATCTGGGACTAATCTTGACAATTCAGTTTCGGAAAAATTCACAAACAAGGATGTTTCAAACCGTGCATCAAAGGGGATTTCATCAACATATATGATTTTGACAGGACAGGATGCAGATCGGGTAAGCACTCTGGAACTCTCAAAACTCAATTTGCTTTCTCTTTCAGAACTCTCTTGGCTCCCTTGTTTTCTAAGGGTCCTTGGAATCAGATTCGGATTTTCGAATATTGTTGGTGGATCAGGGTCAGGATTTGCCCTAGTATTCCTTCTTGAAGCCAGTGTATTGATCTTCTCGGAAAAAATTTCAAGGAACACAATCAATTATTTTCAGCCTTTCGACTTCTAGACTCAATCATCCAAAAGGTCTAGAACGAATAAGTATACTGGGGTGATTTACAAATCAAGTACCGAACACACAAGCTTACCGGAGATCGACTGAAGCAACGTTTATCTACTTCCGCTTATGCATAACAAAAGCGTTTCGAAAGCTACCTGGCGTGACTTCAGACTCCGTCTAAGACTCGTGGAACAAACACATCAACAAGAAAACCATTGAGATTTCCCCAGTATGGTCGCCACTATGTTAGCACTCAAATCTACCTCAGGCTGAAATGAAGTAAAACTCAAGGCTACATCAAACCACGCTCAGCCTCGTAGCTAGCCCTACGAGGACAAGAGAGGGCTCTCTCCGTCAATCTCGAGAAAATAAGCAATAGGATGCGAGATGACTTACAATAAGAATTGATTTTAGGCTAGTAAAGAGATAGGTATGTTTGATTTTTGGTTTTTTGGGTTTTCGCTGGAGTAATGGGAAAACAAATTTTGGGTCCGGGGATAAGGTCAGACCTTTGCAGAGTTCAAGCTGGGGCGAGGTAGGTGATGATCTTGATGCTTAAAATTGGATATATGGATAGATTAGACCGACGAGGAGCTGAAGAGGGCAAAGAAGAACTTGGATCCTCTCCAAACAGCTGAAAACATATAGAACTAACTGAATTCAAAGGCCAAGCACTGTAAACAATGGATTCAACCTTATTCACTCATTCAATTTAGTTCAGAAGCATAATGAAAGGATGGCATACATTAAACATGAAGAAAATTATAGTAAACAAAGAAGAAACACCATCAAGAACAGAACACCACAAGGATCCCAACAAGTGCCGCAAAACCCCTGATCTTTCCTTAGCCAAAATATGAAAAATATGTACAATGGTATCAAAAGTATCCCAAGAGTCCAACCAGTAGAATGCCTCAGAAATTACAATATATAGATCACTCTAACCCCTTTCCCCACCTCTAGGGGTCGAATTCCCTCTTCAGGGATCAGTTTCAACCAATTCTAATCATGGAACTACAATCTAGGCAGCTAACCACTTGCCTCTAAAAGAGTGGAAACTGATCCATTACATGATTTTTTTACTCATTTGAGAGTGAATCTTCTAGAAGAGATAAAAACAAGCCAAAGTTACATGCCAAACATGAATTTACATCATAAAAACCCAAGAATTCTATCCATAGGAAAAACTGGTCCAAAATAGGCGAAATACTGAGCTGGCAGCTGAAAATTCAGAAAAATTTCTAGGTGGGTCGCTCCTGAACTTGCGTGGGTCGCTCATGTTCCAGGCTGATTTGGAGGTAGTTCCCGGCATCCAAATTGAGCTCATGATAGCTCGTTGGAAAGCCCTGGATGTCAGCTTTCCAACCCAAGTAGAATTTCTGAATTTGGAGTTGATTTGACCCTCCAAAATCTCATTCTCCCAGAGGTACTTCCTGCTGGTGCAAAAGGTGGCAGCAAGGTGATTTTCATGGTGTTTTTGAGCTGTTTGACCATCCAGATTTTGTTGAAATTCTAAGTTGACTTCAGAGGATGCATAATTAACCATGAAAAATCCAAAAATGTAAAAATCTCCTCCAGCAAGTGTCTCAAAAAAAAGCGAGCGCATGAGCGCGCGACCCACGTAGCTGCAAAACCTGTTTTTTAGACCAAAATTTTGAAAATGACAAAATTTTCTCCGAATTTGCCCAAATTCGGAGCGGAGGTCCTCCATCATGTGTCCTACCCAGTCAATGAAGCCTCGGCCAAAATCCGAAGTGGATTAGGCCTTTTCCGCCGTCTTAGTGCTTCGCGCAACCTCCTCTTCAGAATCTTCATTCTCGCTTTGCAGACATGCATGCGAGCCCAATAATGGCCTTTCATGTGACGAAGCATTTCTTTGTCTCGATTGGCCTTCGCCACTTTCCGCATGTATATTCACCCGCGTGAGTACGCATTCGTCGACTCGGGTGGTGTCATGTCACCGGCCCTCTTTCGATTCCACTGTTCGTCCCGTCTCGGGATTCGGGGCGCACCTCATAAAATGTGAGCTCATCCTCGAGCCGTTTGTTGCGCTGCTCCAAATAGTTAATCACCCATTGAGCCTTCTGCAATTGGTCTTTCAGCTGGTCATTCTCAGCCTTTTGCTCCTGGATGACCTCCCTCAGCTTCGAGCTAGGAGAGCCCGTATCAACATCAATGACTGTCATATCGGTGTCCCGACCTCCTGATGGGCCCTCATCATGCATGGGCCTCTTGCCCTTGTCTTGTACCTGTACCTGCACTGAAGAAGAAAGTGAGACCCTTTCCACATCATGTGGAGATAATACTCACCGTGTCAATGAAGTCGGCAAGACCCCTTCCACCTCACGTGGAGATAATACTCGCCGTGTCGCTGCAAATAAGGCCCTGTGGCCTCGCTGATATGTCTGAACCAAAGGAGTGATGATATGCTCAACCTCAACTCTGTCCGGCTGATGTGAAGGCTCTCCCGCATCATGAACTGTCTCGGGAGGCTGCTGTGGCACTCTGAAAAAGTCTCTAGAAATGAAATCCTCCCAAGTGATGCCCTGCTCCGCCAACTGATGTAACACCAAGATTTTGATCAAAGTGAAATGATATATACTCCTGTACTGCTGCACTGGGCTCGTCTTCTTCTGCACAAATGTCACCATCCTCTCTATGTTGCAGTGTATGAAATACGGAATACTCATCATACGTACCCTTGTGAAGTGCATCAGCAAACGAATATGGTATGAGAAAAGACGAGCATACCTGCCCTCACAACTAAAATACTGAATAATGAGGCTCATGAGCGGTGCATACTCATCTCTCAAGAATCTGAATGGAAAAACTCTACTCAAGTAAGCCTTATATCCAGTTTTAATGTATGGCTCATAGTGAAATTTCTCTAACTGCTGACCCTTGTTCCATTCCTCGCCCATGTTCGGTATACCAGTGGCTTGAGCAATAGTCAAGGGTGATACAATGAAATCAACCCCAGCAAGGCTTACCCGATCACCCCGTAAATGAAGAACAAACATACGTGCTAATTCACGATGAGGCCGGGTTTGTGCAACCATCTCACAAAATCTGAAACATGACAAATATCGGAAACAATCCATAGCTAATGGACATGCCTGCAACCGAGCCAAAGAAGTAGGCTCCTCTCTGTGATGATCACCGCTTCTATGTTCTCTGCGGGACCCCCGTGGCACATTACCTTCAGTCACCGAATCACTGCCTGACCCTGGCTCATATTCTGACTCTGTCTCCGACATGGCTCTGACCAAGCTTTTGGCAATGTGTATACTGATATGAAAGTAGTGCAAACAAAGTTAGGATGTATGTTTCAACACCCAACCAATATTCCCACCGTCAAAACACCATCAAGGAATCAAATCATGGATAAAATCTCTGTTTTAGATGGATTGGAAAAATGCACAATCTCTGTTTTTCAATGCAAGTGAAATTTAGATCAAAAGGAGCGGGCAAATTTCAAAATTTTGAACAAATCTTATCAAAGGAGAGCATGGCATCAATAGAATGTGTTTTGCCTATGAGTAATAATCACAAAGGTCTCAATGGGCAGTTTGAAACAAAGTCATGAGAATGTTTTTACATTGGGCAGTGAAACTCATTACAACCACAGTCACCATGGAACAAAGGGTTTAAACATGGTATAATAATAGCAATGGTCGCAATGGCATAATGGGCATGAGAGCAATATGGTTTTGATATTATATGCAAAGCTAGATGTATCACTGCCATAAGATAGTAAACAAACTCATTCAACCATTCATTTTCATTTTAAAACCCTGAAACGATAATGCTATGACTGTGGGGTTTTAAATCCTTCGTTTGAACATTTGAAACCACCAATGATGCCACCAATGCATTCAAAAACATCAAGCAATTGATAGAAACCTGTTTGAAGGCCAGTTGCATCGATTCCAAGCAAGGCTGGGCGCTCAGAATGAATTTCGAAACCCTGTGTCTGCGTGGGTCGCTCACCCTTTGCGTGGGTCGCTCGGCCCAGGTGGGTCGCGCCCCTTGTAATTTCACACTGCTGAACTGGTCTGCGTGGGTCGCTCTGCCCAGGTGGGTCGCTCGAGGCCCAGGTGGGTCGCGCGAGCCCCTCAACACTGTCCACGCAATTCAAAACTTGAAATCGTCCCTCCAAACTTCAAAACACGATTTGGGTGCTGTGGTTTGGTTCAAATGAAACTTGTTTGGCTTTTATACATGTTACAAATATCTTCACAATCAGATTTTATTTCAAATCTAATTTCAAACCCATATTACAAATGTTTTTGTAATTTCACTTTTGGCTTTTCAAATACAAACTTCCTTTGGCTTTTTTGAGGTCGATACTAATGATTTTGTTGTCTTCTTGCAGGGATATGGCTATCTTGGCTAAGAAAGAGACCAGGGGTCTGCTTTTGACAATGTCTTCATGGCGGAATAATTACAATTTTATTACAAAATGATAATGACAAATTTCTAGTTCCAAAACAGAGTTTTGGACTAGAAATATTTTTTTTTTTAAAATGCTGATGATAATAAAATAAAAATCACAAATACAGAACTTTCCTCACTTTGCAGGCTTTATGACTAGTATATAAATGACTCAAAAACCCTAGACACCAAGACCTAGGACACTTATTGACATTTTTAATGACCATATATGTAATGACAATGAAGATTTATGAATGATTTTTTGGAGAAAATTTTTAAAATAGCACTGCAGGTGTAAATATGAGGAAACATAAGACGACAGACCCCTTCGTCAGTGCATGGCATGCTCCTAGTGAAATTCAATGAAGTGGAACAAGCGAGACACCTAATAATGAATATTCAAAAGACGAAATGATCACTGACGGAGGGCTGCAAGGGCCGACTCTAACAACAACCTTAAGAGAAATGTTGGGGAAAGCATCCAAGACTATTGCACTATATTCAATAGTGTGTAAAATTCCCTCCCAACTCACATGAAACCCCCACAAGGCCTAGCATTAGTGAAGTTTCCAGAAGGCTTTGATCCAGATGTGACTTACCAATTGAGAGAGAGAGATCCCCTAACTTATAAGACATGCAAAAGGGAGTTGTGAGTGCATAGGCCTACCTGATTGAAAATAGGGCTAGGATGAGGTCAGAAAAGAAAGTCACATACAAGGATGAAACTATGGCCTCAGCCTCTTCATATGATGCCAAAATTGAAAATTTAGTGAGGGTAATGGAAAGGATTATGGAGAGGATCAACTTGAATGAAAGAGAACCTCCTAGGGAAAATCAACCAAATCTCCAAAACCAAAATAGAAATCAAAATTTCAGAAGAGACCCTCCCCAAATTAGACAAAGGGAAAATGACCAACAGATTAGGCCTCCTTTCCAAGACAACTATGTATATGAAGAGGAAAGAGATATTGAACAGCCGAAAGAAAACCATGTAAAATTGATAGGCTCTGATAATGAGGGTGATGTTTTTCTCACTGAAGAAGAACAAGGTTTCTTCTCCTCAAATCAAACTGAAACCAACTATGAGGATTCTTAAGACTACAAATTAGGATTTGAGAATTCCATAATGGAGGTCCATAGGCAATATGACCTTAGGAGCAAAAAGAACCAAGATGTCCCCAAGAAAAACAAATTAGACACTGCTATTAGGAAGACCCTTGAAAACAATCCTAAGAAAATAACAGAAAACACTACCATAATGACTAAGAAACCTGATCAAAACAAAAACAAAGTTAGCCAACAAAATGGTGAGCCAAGCTTCCCTAGTACCTTCGCTAGTGGCCCTAGAAAATCTACTTTAAATGACAGTCCTAATAAAACTCAGTAAACAAAAATTGCTGAAAAGACTGTGTGACAAAACAGATGTAAATATGTCAAAAACACTAGCACATTTCAGTTTTGAGGGAGATATTTCCAAAATCAAAATAACCATACCTCTCACTGAACTGGTAGCCCAAGATGTATATAGGTCCCAAATTCTGAAAGTTTTGAACATAGGAAATGACACCGACACGCTAAACTTAACTGATGACAAGCCTGAGCTATTGTTTGGACCTGAGGTAGAGGGAAAATATCAAGAAGGAGTTGTCCCTCCTTTCTATGTTAGCCTAAACATTCATGAAAAAATCTTGCACAATGCTATGCTTGAATCCGATGCGTCACACAATCTCATGCCCAAGGTGGTAATGGAGAGATTAGGCCTCGAAATAACCAAACCTTACAAAGACTTGTACTCTTTCAATTCAAGTAGAGTCAAATGTTTGGGTCTAATCAAGGATCTGTGTGTTAATTTGGCACAAATCTCTGTTAAGGGCCTATTCATGGACATAGTGGTTGCTGACATCCCCCAAAGTATGGCATGATTTTATCTAGATCATGGGGAGCCAAACTTCAAGGGAGCCTCCAAATGGACATTTCATACACTACCATCCCAGTCTTTACCCAAATAAGGAGATTGTACCAGGAGTCTCACATGAAATATATGGTAAGCAGCATAGATAGGCCAAACAACACCCCTATTTATTTCGTTCATTCAGACCTTGACTCATTTATCTTGTATAATGAAGATGACATCAGTGAACAAGTAAATGAAAATGAGAAGGAGACCAGCCTACCAGAACAGTCAAATCTATCCCCAAACGAAGAACATGACAGCCAACACTCTAGCATCCCTGAACAAAAACATAGGGGTGAATATGAATTGGAAACACTTTGAAACATGAGATTTGATGGCTCTTGTGGCAAAGTTGTTTCAGGAGTTGGCATATGGATGCATAACACAAATGAAGGTCATTCCTACAAACGAGATTTTCAATGCACTAACAACATTGTAGAGTATGAAGCTCTCCTCCTTGGTTTACGCTTGCTTAAAAACATAATAGATAAGAAGATCTTAGTCCAAGGGGATTCAGAGCTGATCATTAGGCAAATCAAAGCGGAGTATTCAGCCAAGAATCCTAGACTAAGAGAGTATAGGAATGCTACCCTAGACTTCCTGAAAACATTTTAGAAATATGAACTCACTTTCATCCCTAGAGTTCAAAATAGCCTTGCCAATGAACTTGCCTTCGCTGCCAGCAATTGTCAAATACCCCAGGCAAACGAACAATACACTGTCAAAGTAAAAAACTGGCCTACAGTACCTGACAACATAGACTATTGGCAAGTGTTTGAGGGTGATAAAAAAATTGATGACTTTCTGCAATCTAAGAATGAATTTTCAATACCAAAAACAATCTTAGGGCATGAACAAGATTATTTTGTTGAAGAACAAGCCCACAAAACAGATTTGTCCTCTACTGCTGATATAAATCTGCTTGAACATCCTTATGAGGCATAATTGTTTGAAAATCTAGATCAAAAGGACCTTGAGGTTTTACAATGTAAAGATGATACATTACCAAGGGGCCTTGCACCATTAGAAGAGTTGTTTGATTTTAATGATGTGGCTAGAAAGCCAAAGATGGAATCCACCGAGACTAATGTAGAAGAATGTAACATAGGCAGCATAAAAGAACCCAAAATGATCAAGTTGTCTAAAAATCTCCCTCCTCACATAAAACATAAATATATAGAGTTGTTCAAAGAGTTTAAGGATATTTTTTCCTGGGGGTATGAAGACTTGAAGTCCTATGACACAAGCATTATCCAACATAAAATTCCTCTCAATGAAAATCAGAAACCATTCAAGAAAAAATTGAGAAGAATAAACCCCGTCCTAGTACCTCTAGTTGAAAAATAAATAAAGAAGATGTATGATGCTGATATCATAGTCCCACTTAGGTACTCATAATGGGTTTCTAACCTTGTGTCAGTAAGAAAGAAAATAGGGGAGATCAGGTTGTGCATAGACTTTAGAAACTTGAACAAAGCCTCCCTAAAGGACAACTACCCTTTACCCAAAATGGATCACATACTACAAAGGGTGGTAGGTTCAAAGATAATATCAGTGCTTGATGGATTTTCGGGATACAATCAGGTACTATTACTGTCAAGTGATCAGCACAAAATAGCTTTCACAACACCTTGGGGCACATTCATGTATGTAAAAATGCCATTTGGGTTGATGAATGCAGGGGGCTACTTTTCAAAGAGCCATGGACATAGCTTTCTCTGAAGACATAGGTTACTTCATAGTGATATACCTCGATGACATCATTGTCTATTCTAAAACTGATGAAGAGCACCTAATTCATTTATGAAAAGTCTTTGAGAAGTGTAGGAAGTATGGCCTATCTCTGAATCCTAAGAAAACATGGTTTGGTCTCCAAGAAGGAAAAAATTTAGGCCACATCTTTTCTGAAGAAGGGATAAAGATAGACCCCAAAAGGATTAAAGGTATACTACAAATTAGCCATCCTAGAACTATTAAAGAGTTGCAATCTTTCACTGGAAAGATAAAATTCCTGAGAAGGTTCATTCATAATCTCGATGAACTCCTAAGAAATATCACAAACATGCTGAAAAGAGAAGTAGGAGTCAAGTGGACCATGGAAACCAAACAATCCTTCGAACTGGTGAAACAAGCCCTTACCCAAACACCAGTTCTAATCATCCCTAAATTTACCAAGGATTTCTTCATTTTCTCCTTTGCATCTGAACACATTGTTGCTGTTGTATTGCTTCAAAAG